>JAUMHQ010000059.1:15098279-15118257 GCA_032361165.1 Enteromius paludinosus
GAAGCTATCAAAATGACGACCACTTCCAAATCTTTCCTATAACTGCAACTAATATATGTGGATCTGTCCTTCTCTTTTTCTCTTTCTCTTATCTTATGCCCCTCTTTTCTCCCAAACCCTTCTGAATGATCTTGGGTGCTGCTCATTCCAAACATCACATTTTGTTTCTGCTCATTTCCATTCATCGCCTTCATTAAATATTCTTGTGTGTTCATGGTCCCTGGTTTTATTATTCATCCATGATTCTGCATCACCTAAACCTCATTCCCATCTGTGCAATGCCATCGGGATGTGTGTGTGTATATTTGTGTGGACAAAATGTGTATGTGTGATTGGGTCAACTTTATCCCCCCACCCCCTCCTTGCCTTCCCTTTCGGTAAAGGAGCGTATGCGCTTGGAGCGCGAGGAGGCAACTCGTTTGCTGGAGATGGAAACTGAGGTGAGGCTTTATGCCCTGCCTGTCTTTACGGCCCACATTAGGGCTCCAGGAGCGACACACAGGACCAGCAGTCACCTTGAACATGAACAAATGAGTCACATCTGAACCTCTCAGCTCTAGAAGCTCTTTAGATCCAGTGTCCTTATGCTTAATCAAATATCTAATTAATGTTTTGAAGAACGTGTTCTTTTTTTGAACACTGATCATTCATTGTGCTCTTTCTAACCCACTCTGTACAGAATTTGAGCACCGGACCACTGAAACTGGACTACAAGACACTGGCGGCTCTACCTACCACTAGCCTACAGAAAGTAAATAGAGTAAGTCAACTTTAATTTGCTGAAATGTTTCCTTACTTGCTTTTAAATGCTTAGCAGGTTGGTCTTCTAATAGGTCAAGCTATACGTTTGTCCGGTAGTGCTGCTTTTACTAGTACTGCCAAAGGTGAAGCGGTCCAGCTGCTGGCTTTGGTCTTCAGCAGCAGCAGGGTTGGATGTCATTCCAGCCATACCTCTGACAGAATAGAGATTGTATTTGCTGGTGCTTGAGCTGGAGTGAGGGGGAGGTGCTGGCCGACAGCTGACAGTAGCTCAAGTTATTTTAAAATGTGTGCTGTTAGCTGATTGGCTGAATGATTTAATGGGTGGGTGTGGCCTGTGAGGATGAAGGGATCCTTGGAAGATCTTGACAGTTAAGTTATCTCGAGTCGAGCCGCTTGGAATCTGCTCCGGTCATCTTACTGTGAGTTTATCACTGCTATTACTCTACAACTCTGTCTTTTCTGTCATTTCTTCAGCACTTATTCTTCTTGACTTCATTTACTAGTTTTTTTTGTTTTTGTTTTTTTTTTCTTTTTCTGAATTGTTTGTGTATGTGTAAGACTTGTTACATTTTGTTTAGAATTTAGATTCATATTTGATTGCTGTAATAATAGTAATCAGTCAGTCAGTTGTATTATGCTGACTGCACACAAGCATCCCTCATATAATAATTTATTGCCTTCAGTAATATACAGTAAAAGTTTTATCATGTAACAGTTGTAATGTGAGCTTGTTTTTAGAAACTACAAGATATTCCTTGTCCCCTATAAACATTTTTAGAGTATGTCTCTCTTCTAGAAATGTTTAACCTACATTGCACTAGCAGCTGTTAGCAAAGTCAAGTGAGGAATGGAGAGGGGAGGGGAATTGCTCTTTGATAGGGAAACACTAGCACACAGTTTTCTCCCTCACGTGATTTTGTGGTATATAGAAGTAGAGTTTAGTCATGGCTATTTATAGATCAGAGTTGTGTCTTTTATCTGCCCAAGCGCCGTTAAATGAAGCTTTTATCAGTATGAGGCGTCTTACGGATAACAGTTAAGTAAATGTGTATCGCGGTAAGGGCTCACTCGGAAGTGTCTGTTACATCCACTGCTAAAAACTGCTTGATGTGGTTTCTATTAGGTTGCATGATTCATGGTAGTTCACAAGGTTGAGTAACATTTCAAACTGTAAATACCTCCTTAGTCCCTGCTACAGCAAAATGTAGAAACGGTCAACAGTAGCAACAGTAACAATAGTGTTACTATTAACTAAAGAGATTAAACGTATGGTTTGATAATTTGAATAAAGCTGAAATAATGTAAAATGTAGAATTATTAGATAAATGTATTTCAGTTAGTTGCCAAAGGAACATTTATTTCTTGATTAAATTTTTTTTAAGTACTTAATTTTCATAAACTAAATCTGAAAAAAGCAAGTACAAAATTAGGAAAACTAACATATAAAAGCAAAGTCTACGTTAGAGCACACACATCAGATTCAATGACTGTCTACTGTGAGATGTCTCAGGATGATGGGATAGCTGTATTTAGCTCCTCACTCATCTGAATTGGCGTGACCAGTAGATGATTGTGGCTTTAGCCTCGATGTTATTTCTTCCAACTCTAACAGACTAAACCCATCTGTTTCATCCTGTACTTTTCATTTCTTTGCTTTTACATTTGCTGTGTTCTATATCATTAGTTGTTCTGCTCTTTTGGTTTTCTTTCCATCTCATGTTATTTCTCCCTTTTGTCTCTGTCGATCATATTCTCTCTCTCATTCCTCAGTTTTCTCCCTCCTTTTCTACGTTCTTCACAATGGAGGCTGCCATGCCGGCCGTCCCTGTAGACCCCCTGGGTTTTGAGAAAGTCCATGCTTCTATGTACCATGTAGAGCCTGTTGCCCTCCCTTCGTCTCCAGTCTGCCCAGCTGCAAGTTCAGCGGCTTCAAAACCTCCCCCAGCCGACACATGGGACCCCCTCCCAGCTCAAGGAGTCCCACAAGACGCTGAAGAGGAAGAAGAATGTCTTGTGGACTCCCAGCCAATCTGCTTTAGTGAAAATCCCTTCCTTGTGGCTAATCGCAAAGGCAAAGGCTGCCCTCCTGAGGAGTGCATTTTATCAGGGCCACCTGTGGGTTACGGCAGGCATGGGCAGCTGCAGCCCTGGTTGTACAGCAAGGCAAGCAGCCTTGGAGAGTGTGACTTCTGACTGAGTGTGTTTTCCGGTCAAGCATGGTGTGTCATCAGTAGCTATTTAGAGTTAACTTAGCACTTCGATCTCAAATACCATCCAGAGATTTCTACTGACAGCTGCTTTAGATTTGCAGATGTGTTTGAAAATGCCCCTAGGTCATTTCACTGAAATGTACATCGATATACACATTTACTATTTTTAGAAAACGGCTGAAGCTGGAAATGAAACGGAGACAAAAGTGAGACCATGTAATGTGTGCAACCTCATGGTCTTGAGGCATTTTAACATTCCCACAGAGACTGAGAATGCTTTGAATGTGAAGTCAACAGGTGTTAAACAAAAAGGGTGAAGGGTTAAGGCCTCTCACCTTAAATACAGACTGTCCTCCAACCATTTCCAGGAATACAAAACACTGTGGTCTCTGAAGAAACATTTGACACATTGTCTCTTTCTATAACATGACACTGCATTTTATGGCACTACTGCTTGATTTAAATTGATCTGTACAACACATTTGTTATCAATCACATCATAAGAGCAAGAAATAGAACTGCAATGTGCAAGCATATTAAAACCTGCTTAAGGCAGTAGTTTATGGTTTGCTTTTAAGGTTATCTTCCAAATCAGGATGAACTGCTTTTATAAAATTGCACCTGGTTGTTTATTCTTAAACCACTACTTTGTAATTTGGCCAGTTTTGATCATTTCAAACGGCAGATCTCATCTTGCTTTGTGAAGTACTTGACTGACCTCAAGCCATTTATTTATTTTCTTGTGACATGTTGTGATGGATGTTCCTCTTTATTTGTATTTCAGTCTTCACCGTCTGAGCCTCACAGGATCGACAGTCCTGTCCGAGATGCTGCACACTCTCCACACAACTCACAGGTCAGTACGTTACACATTTCAGAGCATATTCACTCCCTTTTGTCATCAGCCCTTTCTGTCCTCATTGATTTTCATGTGATCGTCAAACATTACCATGGATAATGATAAGATTTATGCAGGTGTTTTGCATGCTCGAAGGCAGGCCTAGTTTACATGTTGATTAAGGTTGATGGCCTGTGTGCCCTCGTCATGACATTTCCATATTTCTCAGCAGTCCCACAAATCTTCCTCTGTGATGCTTGGAAGGGAGGTTCGATATGTAAGTGGGCTTACTAGCCCTTGTATGGCCTGCACTAGCTGCACTTGGCTTTGCTTTAGATGTTAGGAGCCGAATGGGATAACTCTGAGCATGTCCCGCTTTCATGCTCCCTGCAGCAGTGAAATGCTTGACTTTTATTTAGTATTTCCATTAAAACCAAGCAATTGAGAGTGTAACTGCAGCTTGGTAAATCAACACATGTAATAGGCTTGTGAATCATATGCAGTGTATATAACATAATATACACTACGGTTCAGAGGTTTGGGGTCTGTAGGGCTCTGTAGGTTTTTGTCTTGTTTGCTCACCAAGGATATGTTTAAACAAAAGTACAGAAACAGTATAGTGAAATATTATTACAATGCACCATTTTCTCTTTCAGTGTATTTTCAAATGTATTTTATTTCTGTGAGAACAGAGTTAACTTTCAGAAGCCACTATTCCAGTCTTAAGTGTCACATGACTTTTTGTGGAAAGTAGTTTTTTTTTTGTTTTGTTTTTTTCAGAATTCTTTGAATAGAAATGTTTTGATCTTACTTCTTACTGACCCCAAACTTTTGAACACTAATGTAATGTAATATGACCTCAAGTCTCAGGCGGTTACTTGACTTCAGAAAGCTAATCCCATGTGAGAGAATGTTTCTTCCTCTTAATTTTATATCATGTTCATATTTTTCTTTTTTTGTTCCAGTCAAACATTCATTTCCCTTCAAATGCAAACACCAAGGATAATTCATCAGTGAGTGTCCAATATGCAGAAAACTTGTAAATTATACTTGAGCAAGTCCATGATAATATTGATGTGAATAGCATACATTGGAAACATAGCGTGAATTAGTAGTTAATTGTTTTACTTATTGTCAATTTCATCTTTTTCTAGACTAAACCTGGTGCCATCCAGCCTCTCTCTCGTGTGCGACCCGCTGGTTCTCCGGCCAGTCAGGATGGCCACAGCAGTCCCAACCCTTTCCAGCATGGCCTCTCTCCCATCAACTCTCAGACCACTGTAAGATCCCTCACCACTGTCTGAACCCTAATGAGGCCCCCTTTCATCCTCAGTTACCAATGCCTAAAAAGCAGCAGAATGCGACTGTTGTTTTATTTCCTTCATATGCATTCCAATTGTGCCTGTTAAGCCTTACGAACGGTCACACCATAATCCAGGTCCAAGAAACTGGTTGTTTAACAAAAAACAGACTTATCAACTTCTCACTGCAAGTAACATTGTGCCTGTTTTCTATCAAAAGACTCCTCTTTTGGATTTTTTTTTTCTTCCCCTAATCACGTAAACCACATTGTTTGCACAGCAAGGTTTACACTCACATTATCTCAGGATACCTGTGTAAACCAAAATATTGCCCCGAGCTGTCACCATAACCACAGACCTCCCTCATACTATCAGACTCTCTCTTCTCCCTCTGTCCTTTCATTGGCATGAACGCGATCGCGGGCTGCATGCGGTCTAGCCCTGCATTTTCCTCCTGTGCTCTGCCTTTGCTGCTCTGTCTCTCATTAGCTGTTCCATCCTTTTTGTCCTTGTCTGTTTTTCTACCCTTCCACCCCCTTCGTCCTCAACCTCCCTGACCCCTCGTACAGCCTCGTGCCCCATCCCCTGACACACATGAGGAATACCCCATCAATATCAAGCAGGTATATAAGGCCTTCGCAGCTGTGCCACACTCCCTGGCCGTACTGGATCCCCCACAGGTAGGACAAATGCTCCTCGAGGTTGTGAGCATGTCGTGGTTTCCCCCCCTCATCCAGTGCTTGGTCTTCCTGTTGGACATTTTGTTCCTCCGGGAGCTTGTTTGCTGTCGTTGTGCATGAGTCACTCATGGTTGTGTCGAATTCAGGAATTCATCTGACAGGGACACCGATGTGCGTCCTTCATCTGTCACTTGGTTGTTTGATGTTGGTTTTGATATTTGACTCCTTGCTGTGTGTAAAGTGTTTCCTCTCGTCCAACCCAAGTCTTCTGTCTGAGGTTTGTTTGTATAAAGTGTCTCGACTGAATGTCTTTTTCACTCTCATTTGTTAGGATCTTTACTCTCCGCGGAACAATGTCAGCCCAAAGCAACCATCACCAGAGGTATGTCTTCATTTAATAATTTGCATAATTTTTTAAAGTGATATTTTAAAGCTGGAATACACTATACGATTTATTTTTTTTTCTTTGCTCCAATTTTCAATTTTGACCATTCAATGCTGGTTGCCAAAAGTCAGAGGTTACAGATTTGACATAAAATTGTGTAGTGTTTTTATTTTTAAGCTTCACATCCTGTTCAGTCCAGGATATAAAATATGTTGATATTTTGAGCCAGTTGTAGAACACACATTGTTTTTAATCGTAGACATGATGGGGAGCTTTGGGGAGGGGCCAAACCAAGTCAGTCAATTTGGTCAGTCAATCTCTGCAATTAAATACATTTTAGCTCTTCTGTAGTAAATGTACAAATTCCCCACTCTGTGTACTATTTAAATAGTTTTAATGATTGCAAAGAGCATCAGCAGGGCAACCCCATGCAAATACACTGCACTTGAATTACTTAAGTCTTCATTGTCTGTTTTTGCTGCGCCAGCGATAAACACGCTGAATATATAATGCACTGTAAACATGTTTGCCAACAGATTGTAGACGTAATGTAGACTTTAAGCAAATGAACCAGTAAACAACCTACTGCTTAAAACAGCCATTTTTAAAAAACATATTGTGTTCAGAAAGTCATGTAGTGTATTCCAACCTTTTCTTCCCACTATGATGACTTTTGAATGAGCCTGACCCATAACCCTTGTTTAGTGTGTACTGTCTCACCACATCTCAGTACGCAATATTGTCTGCAAGTGTGGTGTTGATATGCTGTACATGATGGGTCTTTCAGCCTGAGCTGAATAATGAGGTGTTTATGGATGAGGCTGATGGTGAGGGCAGTGGTCCTTTCAGGCCTCGTCCGTCCCTCTCATCTGACCGCCGCGAGTACAGGAGCCTGGCAGCCGTGCCACGCTTGTCTCGCCCCTCAGTGGAGTTGAAGGTACCCAGCTGATCTCCAGCAGAACCACTCTGATGCTTCAGGTTCATCTAAACATGAGGGGTGGTGGTGCAGGTGTACGTGTCGCTTCAAACTGCAACAAAGAAAGATGATATATTGTGTCCGCAATGTCAAAAAACCCCATGGCATGGGTTCTGGTAAAATAAGGGAATGTGATCGGTCGCTGTTCTGAATCAAAGCAATTATTGGTGAGAAGAGGCTTCAGGAGAGCAGAAATTTGAAAATCTTTTTGCGATGGCAACACGTTATGCAATCATCATAATGGTGGTGGAGCTGCAAAGTTTTGGCGTCTTTGTGCAAATTATTAATCATTGTCTGATTTTCAGAATTAATGGGACTTTCTCTTGCATGTCAGTGCATGTTAAGTGCATTTTGGTTGCTTATATAGTGTTCTTTACAATTAGTCTGAAATCTGAATCCTCGCTCTCTCCCAGACCCCTTCCTCTATTGGCAGAGACGGTCCAGAGCAGCGCTCCTTCAGAGACCGGCAGAAGTATTTTGAGATTGATGTGAAGCAGCAGACACCAGACAAGCCCAAACCTCGTATCTCACTTGTGGGAGAAGATGACTTGAAGAAAATGAAAGAGGAAGAAGGTTTGTGTTTGTTTGGTTGACAAACGTTGATGTTTATTGTAGAATCGCGCTAAATAGCTTGTTAAATACTTTTCTCAGCAAAGCGAATTGAGCAGAGGGCACGAGAGTATATGCTGGATGAAGATGAGGATGAGGAGGAGGAAGATGTGGCAAAACAGGTGGCAGATATGAAGGCTCACGGAAAGGTCATCCTTGATGGTGTGGAGTATAAGGTGGAGAGCTTGGGAGGTCACAGTTCCCCATCTCTGAGGCAGTGTGCCACCCCACCCAGCCACTGCGGCAGCTCAGGGTTAGCTACATGTTTGCTCAACTCTTTGCTAGTATTTCACAAGTTTTCATATGGTAGTGGGGTTTGAGTTCTATCATTTTGTTTGCAAAACACACTCTGAATGTCTAGAACTCGTATTCTGATAGCTATGATTATTAAAATAAATACATAAAAATATAGACTACCATTTATAAGATAAGGGTTGGAACAGTATTTTGTATAGTTTAAGTGTTTTTAAAAACTAGATATTTATTTGGTTAAATAAACAAACAATAACTTTATCATATTAAAACTATTTTTAATTTTTATATTTTTAAAGTGCTTTTTATTTTTTCTGGGACAGATGAATTTTCAACAGCTGTCACATAATCCTTCAGAAATCATTCAAATATGATACGCTGTTCAAGAAACATGTCTTATTAGCAATTTTGAAAACCGTTGTGTTGCTTAATATTTTGTGGAAAATGTGATTCATGTGTGAACTGTTTCAGGATTCTCTGATATATATATTAATTAATATACTAGTGCCGTCAAAGAATTAACCGTGATTAATCGCATCTGAAATAAAAGCCTTTCTTTACATAATGCGTTTATGCTGTTTATTTATTATGTTTATATTAAAACGCATACGTACAAGATATATTTTGAAAGTATTTACATGTAAATGCATTTAGATATTTATTTTCTTATATTTTATATTATATCTAATAAATGTAATATGTAAACAACGTATTTTCATTAAATATATACATGCATGTGTTTGTATTTACATATACCTAATAAATATACACAGTACATACAAATGTATTATGTAAAGAAGAACTTTTATTTGGGATGCGATTAATCATTTGATAATATTTATAGATATATATATAAAATAGAATGTACCATTTTACCGTGTATCAAAATGTTTTATCGTAAAAAGTATTTATTAACGTATTGATCGTGTTTTAATCCAGTCCTTCCTCCGTGGACGGTAAAGGAGACTCTCAGCGGAATTCAATGGAAGACAGCTTTAGACTGGAGCAGAGACCCAACTCCATGACAGGGTGAGGAACGCTGAATCCCAGAGCTGTACAGTTTTACTTTTGAATTTGAGTTGCTTGACCCCTGTTTCTGTCTTTACAGTTTGATCCCAGTTTATCCCGGCGAATCTGTGGCTCCCATTCGGACGGCCAAAGCGGAGCGGAGGCATCAAGACCGATTACGCATGCAGAGCCCGGAGCTTGCTGTCGCCACGGAAAAGGACCTGTCGCCAGCTGAAAAACGAGCGCTGGAGGCTGAGAAGAGGGCCATGTGGAGAGCAGCCAGGTATGACTGCCACAGAGAATGATGTGTTTCAGGAAATACATCACAACAGGAGCGTGTTTCACTCCAGTATCGTCCTGTCTTCTGTAACGCTGGTCTCTAAAGAGCTGTCCGCTTGTTACTTCCTCTTGATAAACGGGGCTTTCAAAGCCATTTCCAGATTCTTTGGAATCCACAAACTAAATATGTATTTTATTTTTAAATACACATCTCATATTGTGGATTTGTCTTTGAAGGCTCTGAGTTTCAATGTAGACCTTCCCTTCTTAATCTTTACTGTCCGTTTCAGAGTGTTTTCTCTCTCATCTGTAGTCTCTTTCCTCTCTTTTCTTTTCTTTGTGTGTTGCCATCTTCTATCCACTCTACTTTCTTACTTGCTTCTCCCAAGGCCTTATGGTCTAGAGGAGGACGTAAGGCAGTATGAGCAAGACCTGGCTAAGCGGCTCTACCAGTCCCGTGTGAGGGCCTCGCTAGGCAGTGCTGCAGCCCCTCCCACTTCCTGCTCCTCCTCTTCCTGTCAGCCCAGGTCTGCCCTTAACAGCCAGAAGCATCATGGGGGCTTAGCTGTAATGTTTGACACCGCTTGGGATGCTTGGTGCTTGTGGACGTTTTATAGTGCATAGTGTGTAAAGGGTGAACAGTTTTTGTAGTGGCTTTTTCTAAACGATGAATTGTCCTACAAGAATCCACCACTGCTTCTGCACGTGTGCTATTTTATTTATTTCGTTTGGTAGCACACTCCCTCTTTCTCTCTGCTCACTCACTTTTGCCTCCCATTTGTGTGAAAGTAAAGGTCTTGTATTGTCCTAATAACATGCCTTTTCTTTTTCTTTTTATTAGAGGTGCACTGATACTAGTTATACTCGATAACAAGACCTTTGTTAAAAGCACCGATGCTGCTTACCTTCAATAAGCTATGGAAGGCTATTTACACCAGTTAGTTAGTTTTTTCAGGATTGTGAGATGTAACTTACTAGGGATTTTGGAACACTTGTGTCATTTTGGTCTGTGCATTAACTGAGTGTATCAAATAAAGGCTCCGATCCCAGGAAGTTTAGAATAGAGCTAATTTTCGTGGCTGGCTTAAATGGATAGTTCATCATCCAAAACATATTAATCAAGTCATTATTTACTCACCCTGCACTAACAGTCTTATGTTAGCCGTCGTCTACATCGAACCAAAGTAATGGATCAAATTGGTTTGTTTTAACAGAACCCTTTAGTGTGCATTGTGTGGAAAATAGGTTACACATTTGTCTGAAAAAGAAAGGTCATACAACATTAGAATAATACCAAAAATGCAGATTCAATAATCAATGGGAGAATTATTTCCTGTGGTGCCTATATAGTATACTTCCCGCTTGACCTTTCACGTTTGTTTAACAGCATGAAAGCTAATCGGTGCATCTCTAGTTTGTGTGACTCATGCACATTTTTTGACAGCCTCCATCAAATTAACTGGTTCTCCTGTATTAACCGATCAGTGTGCACCTCTGCTAATCTTTCATCTCTCATGCTGTCTCTCTTCATGCACCGTTTGCATTTCTCCTTTTGCCCTCTACAGCGTCTCACTGTATCTCGCTCTCTTTCCAGGATGAAGTCTCTAGAGCAGGACGCTTTGAAGGCCCAGATGGTCATCGCCAAGTCTAAAGAGGGGAAGAAGCGTGGAACGTTGGATCAGCTGTCAGAGTCGCCATCTCCTGCGCCCACACCCTCTCCTACACCAATGGAAGGTGAAGATCTCATTTACCTTTGTCAGTAAAACAATGCCAGAGTATACTCTCCTGTGTGTTAAATACATTCATTGGTGTTTCCTAAACAGATATCAGTCCACGGGCGGTGACTTCACCAGGCAGACTGGTATGAGACAATTGTTTTTTGAGTTTTTTTCATTTGGTACAGTGCAAACTGTGCATTTTGAATCATCAATGATGTTATTTTGAGAAACATAGTCACTTACTTTCATTGATAAGGTCATATCTATAGCATATAGAGCAACATCCATGAATTTTTCCTTTATCTCTTTTCTTTGTTGTCCTCTCTCCTCCTTTTCTTGTACATGTACACATCTCTGCTTCTCACCCTCTGTCCCTCCCTCCCTCCATCCTTCCTGCCATCTCTCTTTTGTAATCTTGACCCCCCCCACCCCCTTCTCTCTTATACCTGTTTGCTGTCCTTTTAGTCCCTGTCAGAAAAGAAGTTTGACTACCGACAATTTGCTGCCATTCCTTCTTCCAAACCCGTTTACGACATTCAGGTATTGCCTGCATGCAAAGCGTTGAGGAGTCCAGCCTGCCCGATCCCTTTGAGCCACTCCTGTCCTCCTGGCTTTCCCTGCTCCCCTGCTCCTCCTCTCCCTGGCCCTTCTGATAACTGGTTCAAAACTGTGAGCTGTCAGGGCCCAGTGTGAGCAACATGGTCATTTGTGTGACAACAGCTTTAAGCATCAGTCTGGATCATAGTTGTCAGCGATTTGGGTTTTAGTTTTCGGCTCCGAGGATCATTTCTCCAGCTTAACACACATCTTGTTCTTAATCTACTTACATTGTCAATATACCATGTGCTCGTCTTCTGGGTCTGCGGATGTAGCGTAGAGGTGGGGTTACAGTATGGTCCATGGGCTTTGCATTTATCCAGAACGTAGGGTAACATACTAATGCACTAAAACCCCAAAAGGAGAGCATGTTTGCGTTGTCTTCTCCCTCCCTCCGCTCTCTGTACAGCCTCATGCTAATAACACACATTCAGACAAATCCTGCAGCATGGCCGTTCTTTGGTTTTCAAATCGCGTAAAAGAGCTGAATGTGGCTGTTTCTTGTGGTGTCACTAGGAGAGGCAGCTTTACTGGGGAAGCAGGGGAACAAAGGAACGTTGTGTTTCTTGGTCTTGGTGTTTTGTGGTTGTGTTTCTGGATCTTTGTATGAAGGGAAATTGGGCATGTGGGGTGAAGTTATTTTATGATTCTTAATGTTGTAATACTTCTCTTCGGATATCAGACCAAAAGACCACCAAATCTGTGACACTGACACAATCCGAAATTAGCATTTACTGTTTTTTTTTTTTTTCAGCAAATCCCTTAACAATCAAATTTGCATAATCTGGATGATTTCATTGACCGCAAACGGCAAATGTTTTCAAATGTTTAATTAATGCAGAACATTTTTTGTTGTTATTTCATTGATTTTAATTCAGTGTAGTGGGTGAAGGAAGTGGCTTTTAAGTCTTATGATGCGTATGGGGTTTTACTAACAGCTGTGACTCTCACATCGTCCGGTTCAGACAGAAATGAGTTTATTAGTGTCTGTATGATCACGCAAAAGAGGTCAGTCCTCTTCTCTAAATCATGGCAGCTTTGTATAAAGACTGTGACCAGAGTGACCGGTAATAATAGTAGTATCAAGAGTTTATATTGTCATTTAAGGGTATTTTTTGTAACTACGATTATAATGGGTTTTTTTATTTGTGCATTTTTATTCTCAAGCATTTTGTCCTCTGATATGCTGCTAAAACGGTTTAACTTAACCACATAATATTACTATAGTGTCAGAAATTGGCTTATTTTTAATACATTTTTGGAGGTATTATTATTACTTTTATTTTAGCAGGAATAACATCAAGCAAGCTTACAAGGATATTTATTACAATTATAGTCTATTTAAAAGACTATTTTCAGCAAAGAAACATTAAAATCATCAAGTGACAGCCAAGACTTTTACATTCTATTTCCAATAAATACTTTTTTTTTTTTAATGTGTCTTGAGCACCAAATAATAATATTAGAAGGATTTCTAAAGGCTCGTGTGACACTGAATCCTGCAATAATCACTGACATTTTAAAATATATTAAAATATAAAAAAGGCTTTTAAATTGTAATATTATTTTGCAGTATTATTATAGTGTTCAAAAACATCAAAACACTGTACAATCCCAGACTCATGAACTGTAGTGCAAGTTCGCATTTAAAAATAGTCTGTAAAACCTTGACATTTGTTGATTTAGAAGCAGGTTGTTTAAAATACCAGCTAGTGCGTCTTAATTTATTGTGCCCTGTATTCAAGCAAAATAATGTACAGGAAGCCAGGTGAATCCTTATATTTGGTGGCCTTTTGAGACTGCCCTGATCTGACAGTGTGTTGTTGTGTTTGATGTGTTATGTGACTTAATTTGTGAAGCAGCACCTTCACCCTGACTGCTTTTAAGGGTTTTTCAGAGGGTTTTTTGAGCCTTCGAAAAGAAAAAATGAAATGACTTGTTAGCAACATATTTTTAGTGGGGGTGAAGGTTTGTACAGCATGCCTGTGTTGTTTTTGGAAGGACTGTTGTGTGTGTTTTTTTTTTAAGTGGACTTTGTGAAAAGCAGATGTTGGTATGTTTTCATCCGTTTCTTAATATTATCAGGTGAAGAGATTGTAAAGGTTGTGTTGTGGGTTATTATTGAGGCGGCATCAGCATTATTAGGCCAATCCTATAATAACATCACATCCCCGGCTCTCTAACAGAGGAACATTTTGCAGGGTTTAAGGACCTGAAACGGGAATATGAAGCATTTTAATCTAGATGTGCCTCAGTAAGTCTGTCAGCAGCAGTGGTTTGAGTCTCTTTGGACTGTTTCAAACTCATCAGCTCCCCTAAAATGTGCTTTCTGGTCAGGTGAAGGGGAAGAGGTGTCTCCCAGAACAGCTCTGTGGTTCAGATATTAAGAGCCTGTTAATCCAAACAACCTCTGTGCCATTCAAAAGAACCCATCTTGTCATCTACATGTGTATGAGAAATTATTATTAGTATTATTAATACCCAGCAATTCAGCCAAAAAGAGCTATTCTTGGGAGGCACCTGAAGGTATCACTCTTTCAGTGGTCTGTTCTGGCGGAAAGAAAGAAATGGATCTGGTGAATTCTTTCTGAGCTCAGTTTCCTCCTCATGCACGCTCTCTCTCTCTCTTACAGTCTCCTGGTGCAGGTGATGACGTGCGCTTCATGGATGATGCCTCCAGTATCCCAGGTAAGATCTCGTCATGTGTGGGTCAGTGCTGTAGTCTACAGGGTATCTGTATGTGCTGTGTAAACTAGTACTTGGCTCACAGTTACTGTCCTCTTGACACAGGCGACTTCCTTGGATAAGTGCTCTTCTAATTTTGGTAGGAGATCTGTGTGTGTGTGTGTGTGTGCATATGCATTGGTTTTTATAAGAAGCCTACTGTACTGCACTTGTTTCATGGGCCAAAACGTCTAACCTGCAGGAGGTTCAGACGAGCAGTGGGTTTCTCTGTGCTTTCATTCTTCGACTTGTTTTTAGAGAGTCAAGGGTACTTGATTAAGAGTTCTACCAATTTTTCAAAATAGGTGTGTTTTCTAACATCTCTGGCAAACAATTTGACCTGCAACACATCCTGACCATATTAACTGCATGTCAATGCTGTCAGTCCGAATGTGATGCCACATGCTGCTGTTTGCCATGTTATTTATTAGTGTGTAACAGTTAACATTAGCTGACACAGTAGGTAATGAGGGATGCACTGATATTACAATTCGGATCATTGTAAGCTGATAATAATTTTTATTTTATGGCTGATATTAATGATCTATATTCAATTCTGTAAACTCTTGTCTGAATAGACTACTGTCTTTTAAAATGTACATTGGCAGGAAGTTTTGTATGTGATTTCATTTGAGTACTAAAGATTACATTTAACAGTATTATTAAATGATTTGTTTCAGAAATTAACTTGGAGTTAAATTTAAGATAATGGCACTGGTGCTCTTAATGTAAGAAACGTGGAAATGTATCTAATAATCTAATATTGACAGCAGCATTCAGCTGGTTATTGCAAAATATATATATTTTTTTTTTTGTTAACCAGCTGGATGTACATTTATCCTGCTTATTTTATAGCTTCTTAACACAAAATATTCATTTGGGTTGACATTTTTAAAAACAAAAATCAACATTTAAGAGATTATGTACCAGTCATACTTACTAAATGGCTTGAACAATAAATATTAATTTGCTACGAAACTGTCTTTATAACGTACAAACTATTCTGTCAATAGTGTTATTGATGTCATTACCAGTAAAAATCAAGTATTCAGAAAGCCATGTAATAAGATTAGATAACATTAACCAGTATGGGACCAATGTATTGTGCATCCCTTGTCCATAATCATGCATTTGAATATTTTTGTTTTGAAAAATTGGTGAACCTGTTGTTTTTATGTCTAATAGGAGATCTGTCACTGCAAGTTTTATTAAAATAAGAATTGATCTCATAATCCATGTATGTTATACCTGTGTGCTTCTGATCTCAGTAACGGTGTACTCAAGGTGCCCAGATGTGATCAGTGCTCTGCGGGGGGGTTTTCTGCATGGTGTGCAGCTCTGCCTTTCAGCTTATGCACCGAATGGCTCTACTGAATCACTGCTTTGCGGGAGTTTGTGGGATTCAAACTGAAATCAACATGTATGGAACGACGGCCCTGGACCGACAGTCCTGCAGAGCTTTGCTTCAACCTTGATAAAAACTTAACCTGCCTGTAGCTTTCTAGTAAGCCTTGGCTTACACCTTGATTAACGTGATAATCAAGGGTGTGATTCGGGTTGGAGCTAAACTCTGAAGGACTGTGGCTCTCCAGGACCGACTTTGGTCACCCCTGGTATAGAAGCATTCTCATTTCTAAAAGCGGCCATTTGTCAATTAGATTGCAGATTTCTTATTTTCAGTGGAGGAAGGGGCGCTTTACATGTGCAGCGTCAAAGATGGCAGCACCTCTTTACAGTGCAATGTTTTAATACACTTGTTGTCTCTTTCAGTGTCTGTTGTAGATCCAGAAGTTCCCGTGGTGGCCCCATCTGCTCTAGAGGAGATGGCTCTCTACAGTAACAAGCGCAAACTACGACAGGGCCGCCGCAGCCTGGAGGCTCCTGTGCCCACATAACCATACACTCACACACTAATGCTTCTGAACTGTGAAGAGAAAACACATAGTGATCATCAAATGCTACGACATGCCACACAAGGCATAAATGCTCTGAAATGCGCATTGTACACAGATATTAAACCACTCTTTATTTTTTTCAGTGCTGACAACACGGGTTGGGACTTGAGTCTCCCAAACGCTTTTCAGTTGGAAAGGGTTGCTCAGATTTTACTATGAGGAGTCCAGTTGATTGCTGATTGCTGATTGATTGACCCATTTTACCCATTTTCTGTCTGTCAGAAGAGTTCTTTTTAGAGATGCTGTGGGTTTCTCCTCTAGAAATGGAAATGTGGAAAGGCATTATTTAAATGTAACAGTGTTCTTGTTTTGGGAGACAACATACTGCTACCTTCACTGCCCCATGTAAGCCAGACTTTCACTTTTGTTGCTTCAGTTCACAATCAGAAAGGTTTTTATTCCTTTTAAATGTAATTTATTAATTGTAATATACTGTTTTTAATCTGTGGGATTCCAGTCAAATAGAAGAACAAACTGAGGCTTTTTGACATGTATAAGCTGATTATTTGTGATTTTTGTTTTTGGGATACATTTTCTTGCACGCAACATCTTAAAATTGAAAATGAGGCCTTGGCGTAAAGCTTTATTTCCATTTTTATATCCATATCAAAGCAGAATCTCTTTATCGTAAGGTGATGCAAATGAATGTAATATTTTTGAAAGGTTGCATCTGACCTTATATAAAGATCTGTTATAAGCATTTTGGTAATATGTATGATCATGCCATATCATAAAGTCTGACCTACTGTATCGAGTAGCGTCTTTCTAACCCTGTTAATTGATTTCTAGTCTTCCTTTACTGGACTAGGAGAGTAAAATGAAGTGGATAATGGTTTCACAAAATTTGTGTTACTTTGGTGACCCTCTTCCTCAAGGACACTAAAACGCATCCGCATCCTCCGTTTTTATTTCTGCTTCTTGTTCTGGGCTATGTAAGCATTGAATCATTCCCGGAGTGACAACCTTTCATTCGCCAAACCTCGCTTTACCTCTCCATAAATATATAGTACCATTTTGGGAGTGGGAGGAAATCAAATCATCTGAAAACTTTTGATCTCTATTGACATCTACGAATCTTGCTCATATCTTTTCTTCTTATTCTAACAGGTGTGTGAAGGTAGTAGATGTTTTCTAGTCTACACTTTAAATAGTTGAACTTTTAAAGCCACTGAAAAGCTCATTGTGTGAATAATGTATAAATGCTAAAAAAAGAAAAAAAGCAGCAAAAATCAGAGTTGAATCTGAGCCTTCTGCCCCAAGACCAAACTACAGTCTGGAGGGTATAGATGATTCTACCAGGGTCTTGACTGACTGAGCCCTGTGTTTGTATATTGGCTTATTGCAATTTTGCAATTTTACTGTCAATCCTGTGTGAGGACTAATATGATAAACTTTTATTATTCCTTCAAATAAACAAGTTTTATTTCACTGTTCTCAAATCAGTTGTTCACCACCATAGCTGCCATCAACACTTGTCCCAATGAACCCGTTTTTCTAATTTACTAATTTTAGCTTTTGTGTTGCTCTCATCGACTGAAATTCAGTTTGGGTTAATAACAGTTTGGGATTAATCATTGTATTATTTTTAAATTGTAGTTTAAGAAAAAGTTGGTTTTCTGTAACCAATGGGATAATGGGATTCACTACATTTTTACTTTTTCAAAGCAAAGCATTTGATCTCTCTTGTTTTCTTGTGTTGGTTTATTGTTTGGGAGGATTGTTTTGTTTTTTGCTAAAGGGAGGGTGGGACTAAAGGTCTGGGGATAGAGCTCATTCAGGACTGTAACTAGTGAATTTGTACAACCAAAGAAGTCTATTTTGTGGTTCAGGAATAATAAAGTTTACTTTTCATTTAACAACCTGATGTATTGAGGTTGTTCTTGCTTCTGGTTCGAGCGAACTACTGTCTTCTCAAGTATACACTGATATTTAAAAAACAAAGAACTAACAATTATAATGTACAGTTAAAAATACACAGTACATTTTATTTTCAGAAACTTTTTAAAGACCGATTGTCTTTACATTTGAACAATATCGGTTACAAGTTAAAAGGATGGATTAGCACATGATACAGCATAAGCAAATGACTCATTTCAAATGTTCCTCAGGGAGGGTCAAGCAGTCTGGAGACTGAGCACACAGAGACCTTCATCAGGTGACTGAGAGAACAGGGAGTTTTGTTTTACTCCTGCTGCCCCTCACAGACTCTGGACTTCGATACACCTGTCTGCTTCCCCTCTGTAAATGAAACGCACCTTCATTAGTGAAATCCATTTAGCATCAGTGCTGAATAATGAAAGCTAGTATCAGGTGTAGAAATGTATTACCCTCTTGAGGGTCCTGTTGTAGGCATTGTAAAACGACACCGTACTGTCTGATTGCTTGTGATGGAGACTATCCCTTTGCTCTTCATCATCAATCTGTCCAATAATACAACAGCTGACACTAACACACTGGAACATGTCCCTCGCATCATCAAACTCTGATTAGTAACATGTAAAACATTCCTGAGATGTTCTAATCTAGTGGGACAACACAGACTTAGATCTCCATTCTTGGGTATTAAAATCTGTTTAAAAGAATTATTATAAAAAAAAATGATTAAAAAGGCGGTGCCCTTTAAGAGATGGTATATTCATTACAGTTCCAAAGTTTGAGACTATGTTTATCCATTATTTTTGATCAGAAATACAGTAAAGCAGTCATATTTTTAAATATAATTTAAAAAAAAACTATGGTTTTAATTTTCAGCAGCCATTTAATTCCGTTTTTATCGTCACGTGATCCCTCAGTAATCCTAATATCATATCAAGCATGAGCACATGAGAGAATGTTACTGACCAGTGTCAAAGCTTTGTCCACAGGTATGTGACCCGGTCGAACTGGTCCTGTCTCTAAGACCGACAACACTTCATCCGGAAACAAGAAAGACTCATTGTACCATCTCTCAAACTCTGGCAAACACAAAACATATTAAAAGTTAAAAACGACTGTATTACAATTGTCATCTGAATCGGTGGAGTTATTTAATTTCTCATCAAAAACATAAGCCTGAGAACTTTTAAGTTAACTTTTAAGTAACTGTTAAGTGGTGACGTAAGTGCTGTTTCCGGGTCCAAGCCTCAACTCGCTTCACTTAAGAATACTGTCTCAGCAGCCCTTTCTGAGCACTGTGCATTCAAACTAAACACTTCAGCTAAACGTTTTCAAACTTACAGTATACACCACATTCTCTACGCTCATACTGTCCCAAACACATTTTTTTATATTTATTTATATTTTCATGTTCTGGATATCTGGGATTTCGGTATGGAGTTAATGGTTAAGATTGTAATTTTTTTGGTAGTCTATCGCATTGTGCATGTACAGTTGTGTTCAAAATAATAGCAGTGTTTTTTAAAATGTGAGTAAAGCTCAGAATTCTTATAATATTTTTATTTCCGTTTATTGGGAACACTGCACATTATATTTTACTTCAAAACATGAAGAAAAACAATATTTTAATCACTTTACAGAAAATGACAAAACAATGATATTGGGCTGTTCAAACAAATAGCAGTGTCTGCCTTTTTCAATGCAAACTCAAATATTTACTTCATAAACTGAGAAAACTTTCAGATTTAGCTTTCCTGTGAATCACTGAACTAATATTTAGTGGAATAACCACTGTTTTTGAGAACTGCT
>JAUMHQ010000059.1:15142119-15173072 GCA_032361165.1 Enteromius paludinosus
CTTTTTTCCCCTAAAGCTTCTATACTGTCTTGCTGAACTCAAATAAATGTAATAGCTGTGAAATAAAAAGTTTAGCATTTCCTTTTTAACACCTTTGTGCATTCACCTAACAAAGAAGCATTATGTGCTGTGTCTTAATTCTCTTACAGAAAATCAGGATTGAGCTATCACAGCTAAGAATACAACTCACTGTGAGTAGATGAAAAAAAAAGTTTTGCTTTGCTATTCAGATTTTGTCAAAGAGGCACACAGATCCCCTACACACGCATCTTGACTATTAACGTAGTCGTTCTCATTGTAATCTTCCATTTTGCTCTGTGTTGCAGGATGTGATAAGCAAAAGGCGTGTAGATGCCATTTTGGATTTGAATGTAGAAAAAAGCCGTGTGAAGAAGTTGGTAAGTGCAGTGAAATAATGAGTCAATAGAAGAACAGGATTGGAAGGTTCACTGTCTCTGAAGTCCAAAGATTTGTTGGTTATTTGAGTTGATACTTTCTCAGATACAAATAAGATTCTTGCTCTTGGTACAGACAGCCGACTTCAACAGAACGATTATTGGGACCAGGAATGAGTTGATGGAAATGGTGAGACAAGCCAAAATGTCTTCTTTATTTCTTTCTTTTTTTTTGTATGAAACTTTTTAAACTGGATATTCTTTCTTAGCATTCTGAGCAGGATCGTTACGTGACACAAACTAACGTGAAAATTGACACAGAAGTGGCAGGCCTCAAGACTTTACTGGAGTCACATAAACTGGATACTATCAAATATCTGGCAGGTAAAATTTGTTATTTCTTGTTCGCACACTTCAGGAAGTTAAATTGACATTTCAGGATGTTGAGATTGTTCCACCACTGGTCTCCAAAGATCGTTTTACACGCAGCCACAGAATGTGTTTGTACTAATCATAACGAATCAGAAGTTCAGATTAACTTTGATTTATGTGTTATTTTTGTCATTCTTCTAGGCTCAGTATTCACATGTCTCACAGTCATACTTGGGTTCTTTCGGATATGGATGTAAACATCAACAGACTTTTTTCTTCCTGAGAAACGTCTCATCAGCCAGAACTCTATTAACAGCTCCTGTAGGAGCAAATATTCTTTCCTGCATTATTATAACAAGATCTGTCAAGAAAAATAAATCGCTTTTGGATAGTACCGACATATTGCTACATTTTGCATTAGTTCATAATGTTTATACTTATTAAACCAATGTCAACAGATGAATGAATACCAAGACAATACAGTACACAAACATACCAAAGAAGGTGCAAGGTGTAAAACTAAATACATTTTTAAAATGCAGTTATAAACTTTGCATTAGTCTATGTATGTGCATCAGATAAAGTCACATTTTTATATGTGATGTAATGATGGAGTTTAAATATAACACTTGTATAAACAATGTCACAAGTAATAGTGCTGCTGAATATACTGGTTATTTAAGCAATATTGTACATGTTTGTCAAAATGATTTGAATTCATGTTGAAAACTTGAGAGGTGAGAACTAAACGCACAAGGTGTACTAAAAAAAGTCTATATTTTTATTGTAATATGATTCTTATTTAATGTAAGTCACAGTTATTCTGATTAATAAAACATTAGTCTTGAAATAATAAATTGTTTTGAGGTCAAATATGTGAAGTGGTCGGTCGCAGTCTCTCCAGGACACTAGAGGGCAGAAGGATGAAGACTAATGAGAAGGGCTTGGATGAGGAAGAAGAGCGTGCTGTGCTCCGTAAGCTCACGTGGAAACTAGCATGTTACGTGTTTCTGTTTTTTGGTATGTTGCGTTTTGTTGTGGTTAAGTATGATATGTAATATGCCTGCACGCATATTAAGTTATGATAGTAATATATCCATCGGTCAACTAGTTTTAGCTGTTTTGTTTATGCCATAGTTTGACCATACGTGCCATTTTCCCAGGACGCGCGCTGGCCAGAATTTCTATATTGCTTAAAATGTCTAGGTTTTGGCTATGTTTGCCTGTGCAGACCTATCGGTGTGTGACATCGGTCGCAATGGAGGTACTTTGAATCAAAGCGTTCTAGAAATCCTGGCCAGGACGCGTCTTGAGGAAATGGCATAACGTTATATGGTCACTCTAACGTTAGTTATACACACCGACAGCTAACGTTACTCCCTGCTGCTTTCACGGCAGCTTTTTTACACTAAAATGTATTAGAATAATGCTGTTGACTGCAGTTAAAACAAACCTTGTCTTCAGGCTAGGAAGACATAGCAGTTGTATATTTTAATACAAATACAATTCACTTATATGGAAGTCAGCTTCATCGCAGTGTAAAACCGTGCAATATTGCCTTTAATGGCAGCTCTGAGCTACTTTTAATGGTTGGATAAAAGTGTTGTAGGGAAGGATGATTGCTTTGTTATTTGATGTTTGGTATTTCCTGTAGTGCTATGAAGAATGGAACAATGCTTATTGCTTAATTATAACACTGATTGTTTTAAGACCCTGAGTTCTCCTGCTAGAAGATGACAGATGCCTTCAGTAGCAGCAGTGAGGAAGTCTTTCAGCGCACCGTCAGTGTGTCCTCCATCAGGACGGCCAGCCATGCTGGGAATCTGCTGGAGCTCTATCAGATAACTGAGACCTGTCAATTTATCACTAGTAATCAATTCAAGAAGGCAAGAAAATATCTTTATTTGTCTTCTGTCATGTTTGCTCAATCCAAGTGTCCAACTGATCTGTTTTTATCACAGGTAGCATTACAGTTTCCAGATGAACTCCTGCCTGATGCTGTCCGGGTCTCTGCCGAAATAGAGAAGGAAACCCAAGCCAAGACATTCATTTTAGGAGACACATCCTATGGCAGGTAAGAAATGTTTTTGTGTACCTTACACTACATTTTCACAGATATTTTTATACTAAGTGACTGCACAAGCCGATCTCTGCCTTCCATTTATCTGTTTATTTGCTTTTCAGCTGTTGTGTGGACGAGGTGGCAGCCGAACATGTGAGAGCAGACTGTATAGTGCATTATGGGCCATCTTGCCTCAGCCCACGCAGAAGACTTCCCCTTCTGTATGTGTTTGGGAAGAGACCTATTGATGTCCAGCAGTGTGCTGCAGCCTTTAGCGAGCTTTACCCCGACCGCCAAAGTCATGTCATCGTACTGTATGATGTCACCTATTCACACGCTATAGGTAATTGTTAATGTTAAAGGAATAGTTCACCCAAAAATCGAAATTCTGTCATCATTTACTCACCCTCAAGTAGTTTCAAATCTGTAAGTAAGTAAATGATAGAATTCTCATTTTTGGGGTGAACTCTTTCTATTAACCTATGCCAGCAATCCCCAACCCTGGACCTGGAGGACCACTTTCCTGCAGTTTTGATCAAACTCACCTTCCTGTAGCTTACTAGAAATCCTGAAAAGCTTAGTTAGCTGGTTCAGGTGTGTTTGACGATGGTTGGAGCTAATATTTGGAGAACAGTGGCTATCGAGGACCAGGGTTGAGAAAGGCTGGTCTATGGTAATGTTCCATAATGTTCAATTTCATGAATGTGTGCATAAAATTTAGTTTATCTCCTCTCTCCTCAGGTGATCTCAGGACACTTTTGTGTGATATCTACCCCAATGTTGTGGTCTCGCTTCTGAAAACCGATCATTCCTGTGGTGCTGAGCTGATACAGGACAGCTGTGTGGACAGGGATCACATAGATTCGCAGGATGATAGAGTCACTTTTCAATTTGGCAGACAGTTTGGGGTAAAAGCAGGGCAGAGTGTCAATAATTACAGTATGTTTTACATTGGCCAGGAAGGCTTGACTCTTACAAACTTCATGATGACCTGGAACCAGTGTGCCTTCAGCACATTCGATCCAGAAACACACACAGGACGAGTGGAATCGGTTAAAATCAACAAGGCACTGATGAAACGCTATTATGCCGTTGAGCGGGCCAAAGATGCCAGTGTGGTGGGCATTTTGGTGGGCACCTTGGGTGTCGCTAACTATCTGACCATCATAGAGCAGCTAAAAGACATTATTCATAAAGCAGGCAAGAAGAGCTACATGTTTGCAATGGGAAAGATAAATGTTCCCAAGCTCGCTAACTTCTTGGAAATTGACGTTTACGTGCTAGTTGCCTGTCCGGAGAACTCACTGCTGGATTCAAGTGAATTCTACAGACCTGTGGTGACTCCCTTTGAGATGGAGTTGGCTTGCAATAAGCACAGAGAGTGGACCGGAGAATATGTCACAGACTTCAGAGATTTACTGCCTGGTATGTCATTGACTCATTTCAACAAATCATTCTGGAGCACTAGAAAAGTGTTGTGGTGTTGATATACTAAGAACATGGGCCTTGATTTCATATATGGGATGGTTCTAAGTATCTAATAGGAAACATATATTATAGGTGGAAGCAGTCATGTGGGCTTCCCTCAACCAGACCAGTCAGCTATTGAGGAAGAGACTACAGATGTCTCTCTAATCACAGGAGCTCTGCGAACATGTTCCACCAACTCATCAGAGATCATAAATGGCACATCAGAGTCTTCCTCGCTCATCCTGAGAAATCAGACTCTCACTGTGGCCAACACAAACACAGCAGGTATGGAGTCTACTAAACTGTAGTTGCTGTAGTAATTCTTCAACTAAATAGCTTAAAACTGAAAACTTTTCGTTTTGCAGCATCATTTTTGTCTGGCCGTAGTTGGCAGGGATTGGAGCCCAAACTGGGGCAGACGCCAGTGGTGAAAGCTGTGGAGGGACGGAGAGGCATCGCCATCGCTTATGAGGAGGAGGGAGTGGGAAATAAATATTCTTCAACAGCTCAAAATTCATAAAACTTGTTTATTATTGGAATGTTATAAGAAATCATCAAAGGACTACCTTCACGCTTTTCTCACAGCATATGAATTGCATTAATATATTGAAAAGGATGTAATTGTCTGTGATAATACAGAATATCTTTTGGGAATATGTTTTGATTCCTGTGACAAGGGTGATTTCTGCCACTGGTAAAAAAAACCCCGTAATATTTGTTAAATATAAGAATGTTAAGTTCTATTATGCTACCAATGGTAGCAAGTTATAGAAAGCAAATAAGAAAAAATAAATTGTAAAAAAAAGCTATTCAATGTTGTCTTTATATTCAAACAGAATAAAACTTGTTCTTCTGACTTCATCAAAAATGTGACTTCAGTAGCGAAATATAGAAAGACTACCACACAACTAAAGTGGGATAGTAAAGCAGCAAGCTTTGGCTCTAAACTATTGAAGGTTTCTCCCAAATTGTAAAGATCAACATCTGTTGGATGAATGATTTATTCACTGTGCTGATCCCCATTAAGTGCTTTAACAAATGATGATGGGAATATGCCAATGTTCCCATTGCACTGACCCTCGAGCCACTCATCATTGACTGAAAAGGAAACAAAAGTATGTCACAATAATTCATACCCATATAAGTAAATAACACGTATCACAGTTTCAGGTCCTACCTTTGGAGAGAACTGTGATGACGTTTCCCTGTTTAAAATTCAGGTCTTCAGGGGTAGAAGAGTCATAGGTGTACAGAGCCACCACTTTCTCATTGGGCACACTTTTACCCTTTCAGACAGCGGTTTTGGAAAGTGACAAAATAAATTTTGTGGTTAAGCTACTGGTGAAGCTGAACAGCAGTGTTTTATTTTAATATGACTTTTTTGATTGCAGTATACTATAAGCTACATTATGCTGTTATTTCAATCTGAGTCTAGCTCTGTTGTAGTTTACCTCAGTCACTGAACACCACAGCGTAAGACGGTTATCCTTCACACTATTCCACACAGCCTCCATTTCAGAGTCCTCAAGATTCACTCTCTCATCAGCACCTTCCTTGGCATAACTGAGAAAGTACATTAAAACCTTTGTTTACTCTCCAGAAATGTTTCAATACTGGGAATGCTATAACTGGCATAGTTACCATAAAGTTAATGTTGATGCAGGCAGCTTAAGTTTAGAGCTTACTGTCTGAAGAATGACTCCATATGATTGTCTAAGTGCGATTCGGACCGCTATGGTGAACCGAAAGTGCACTTTCACAATGCAGCCTGAGAACTCCCTAATGCTATTAGTCTGTGAAGGATACAGCAGAGTTTGAGAAGTGATCTTATTAATAATAATCAATATGTTCACAATGCCATAAACATAATGAGGCTGTATCTAATAAAAGTTGGCCTTTCAATACATTATGTAAGCACTGTGTGATAACTATGTAAGTTGATATCCATTCACTGTTAATAAACTGTGATTATATCACGAGTATGTAGGGAATACTGAACCTCTGTATTCACAGTCTTCAGGCCTTCTGCGCCCACTGGTCTGCTTGGTGGTGCTCTTCTTGGTGGTGCTGGTATATCATCATTTTCATTTGATGGTTCAATCTATAAGAGGTCAGGACATTATCTATCTAAAAATAATTCACTCAACCAAAAACATTTTATTTACATTTTATGTCAGTGCTAGAAATCAAAATGAGCCATCATGTCTGCTTATGCTACATCTGTGTTATCAAAACTATGAATGTCTGACTCAGAGGCACAGTATGACTTTCCCAGGTGCACTTAAAGTCCTTAAAAGTGGATTGTATGATAAATATTTAATGTGTTTCCTGTCCTTATTGGTGTATGAAATACTTTGGGGTATATTTGTTCAAAGTGCAGCTAATGTACCTGCACTGGTTTTGATGTCATTGTAACAATATCCAAGGGTTCAAGGAAGTTATAAGGTACAAGACCCCGCTGGAAATAAGAGAACAAAAAAATAAACAGACGATAGAGGATTATTATTATCTGTACTTTAAAAACATTGATGACATCGGCATTGGACATTGGAATGTTCTATTAACAGTAAATGCCAGTTCTCATGTGGAAGTGTTTTTGTTAGGAAAAATATACCTTCTCATTGAAAATAACAGATGCCCAGTTGTCAGCTCCTCTCTGAAGAACGAAGACAATGTTGCCAGGCAACACAGCCAGCTCCTCTTTGGTCTCAGGATAAAACTCATAGAGAACAGTGTGTGGCTCACCTTCAAACGCCCTATTGATTGTGTCATTTACATTTATGTAAATCAAGAGGACAAAACAATACAAAAACTCCATAAATTGCAAACATATATAAGCTATAGATAGCAGTTATGATGCATTAAATAGCGTTTAATGTCCATGACCCTAAACTTACCGAAGTACTTCTGGGACTTTTGGTGTAGATGGAACATTGTCAACCTAACAATTCACACATAAAAGAAATGCCCCATGGTCATTAAAATACAGGTTATGAACATATACATTAAAAGTGTATCATTAATGTATATACTTATCATTAATATTATGACAACACTCCTTGTTACCTGAGGCTGAAGTGGGGCAAACCCAGAAAACTCATCTGCAGGTACAATAGAAGACACAACCTATAAACAAAAGACAAAAAACTAATCTTTATCAGTTGGTCTGATTTGCTGTCCAAATAGAAAATGGATCTCTTGGATAGCATTGCACGCTGGACTGATGCGAAAATGGGGATACCTTAGCTTTTCCAAGATAGTCTCTTTTCTCCAGCTCTGCAACATAGTGTTTATTGGGTTTGAACAGCAGCCCAGTTCGAATCTCTACCAAAGGAAAGAGCTTCTGCTTCTGTAAAGAGGAAAGCGCAGTGCATCAAGAAACCACCGTATACTACTCATGCTCGTTTTGCACTAAGCTCATTAATGTATTACGTTTATTTATTTTTAGATTTGTTTTATTCGTTGATTGTTCAAATAAGGGTATCCTGGTGTTAATTTGTCATTCAAATTCTTACAAAGAATATCACAAATAGAAGGATGACTAGATGTCATCAGTCTTGTGAATTTTGTCCCTCCTGCAGCTTACACAACTTCCCACAAAGCCTACCCAGAAGCAGTAATTACGCAACACCAAATTTCACCAATTTCTAATTAGGAAAACGGCAAGACGTTACAAAACAGCAACATATATAGGAACAACATATAAAATTTGATGCAAAGATTTTGTTGCCTTAGATACTAACAATAAGACAAACTTAAAAGACTGATACTTATGTTATGTGGAACACTTTCAGCAGTTACAAACCAATATGGCATCCAGAGCATGGTCAATATGGCTGAACTTGGCATCTGCCTTCAAGCTTAGCGCAGTAAGAAGGTTCTCTTGAGCTCTCTCCCATTTTCCCAACTGAGCCTGTGCTAGCCCTATGTTGTGCAGCACCTATATTGCATACGACAAAAAGACCATATCACAGAATGAACTGATGACAATGAAATAAGTCATCAAGTGTAATGAATCACTCTTATATGTAATCGTATATTGGGTAATTATTAGGTACAAAACCAATTATATGATTACATGATTCTGTGCACGTGAAGTGTCCGATGTATGGCACATATCTGGTCTTACCTCACAAGCACACAGTTTGTATCTCAGCCCTAGAGGTTTGTAATCTATTAGTTGATTTCCTCGTAACTGCTTAAACGCCTGCTGGAAATCCAGAAGAGACTCTTCAAACCTGAAGATAAAATTATAAACATTGTCAAGACATAGATTATGAACAGTGTCAATGTATTTCTTCTGTAGAGACAGAATGTGTGTGGTGTTTTGTTGTCCCCTCTAATACGGCATAACATATTGTTTAGTTGGCCTTACCTTTCCTTTTTGTAGAATGTTACTCCTCTCTGAAAAAAGGCTGCAGCCAGGTGCTCATCTTTTCCAATACTTCTGTCAAACGCCTTCATATGACATAAATAAAATTGCCCATAGAGTGAAACCACTTTTACTTCCTTTTTTTTACAGCCACAAGCTTTTTTAAAAAATCAAATGAGTGTCAAATCATAATTCAAAGAGAATATTAGTCTAAAAAATACCTTATTTAAACTGTTTTCTTAAGTAGCATAAAACACAGAATCTGCCGAGTAAAAATACCTTTTCAGCTTCGTCTAACTCACTGTTGTTCAAATAAAGACAGCCAATGTTGAAGAAGATCTTGGAGGTTTTCTCCTCAATGTTGAGGAATATCCTGAGAGCGGAGGCTGGGTCTCTTTGCTCCACACAAGCCACGGCCTCATCCCACTGACGGAGAGTGCTTACAAATGACATGCTTCCTCAGAAGACTAATGCAACGAACGCTCTTCTCTGCTATGAGCCCAGCACATGCAATCTGAAACTTTTCTGAGAACAAGCCCAGCCCATGCTCTGAGAGAGAGGAAGTGATCGGCTTCATTTCACTGGCTTCTTTATTTCTCGTTTCCACACTTGCTGCTGGTGTAAGTTCACTTTTTTGGTGTTACAGTAGTAAGGCATATTTATAAAGGATTTTAAAAAACAAAACAGTGGTTGCTTTAAGGATATGTAAAGCAAATATTCGGTCTCTTACCAAAGAAGTGATGTCTTCATATATAACATGCTCCTAAAATATTACCAAATTATTGTACTTTGACATTTTAAAAAAAACAAACAAAAAAAAACATCAACCTTTGCTAAAAATCTGGGCCCTAAATACCATCGACAAGCTTATACATTACTTTCTGATTTAAGGTAAGTATTTACCAAAAAGATATTTCCATGCTTTACAGCTACTGGAATGTCCAATATTCCAGGTACAGACAGCCACATTATTTTCCTTCAGTTATCTTGATGTGTTCACAATCACTTATTATTGAGTTTAATTCAGTTGCAGTCATTCTTCAAGGTCACTTGATCACTAGTGTTCTTGACATCAGTACACAAGCAAGCAGCGAATTTTAAAATGTGGGTTATGAGAGCACCTGCATTTGTGGTCTTTGCTGTTCATTAATGGGCTATTCTCACGCCCCGCATACAAGCTTTCAGCCTCAAAACATGTCTTTTAAGATTTAAAACACTATATTGTTTTCTGTGAATAAGTAATTAAAATGATTTTCACATCATTCTGAAGTAAGTATTCTAACCTAAACGGCTGGTTACTCTAAATTCCTATTCAGGACCATTCACTATGGCTTGGATGGCCTTATTTTCCCAAAAATTAGTAACCACGCATAATAATTTTTTTCTAAAAAATGCAAACATGTACATCCATCCTGGTCACATATTATTGTAGCACAGTTTCTGCTGTATACAAAAACAATTATGTGTTGGTCAATAATACGTTCTAAGTAGTTGAAATAATCACAAATATCAGAGCATGTCCAAACATCTCAGGGACCCCATAATCACCTCAGACCCCAGAGGGTTAATAGCTTGAATTTTGGGGCAAGGCAATAAAAACAAAACATTATTGCCAGCATTTTTTTTACTTTTCTTCTTCTCTTGTATATAACAGTCCTACCGAGCAGCAGAGGTGCACCGAGAGGAGATCTGGGAGTGATTCAAACATTTGAATTGTATTTACGTTATTTGTGAAATGTGACCCAGGACAACAAACCAGTCTTAAGTAGCACGGTTATATTTGTTGCAGCAATAACTAACTTTGAATTTTATGGGTCAAAATTATGTAAGGATTATGTTCCATGAAGAAAAAAAGAACCGAACAAAAATGACCCCTGTAACTGGTTTGTGGTTCAGGGTCACAAATGTCTTTAAAAAATTCAATTAAAACACACGGTACAATCATTATGGCGCTGGTTGCCCGAGCAACCGCTGGAGCGACAGGGAAGAGGAAATAGCCACTCCAGCAACGGTTTGGGATTCATGGCATTTCCTGTCAGTGTAAATAGACAGTCGGCAGACATGGCTTCACTTACAATCCACGACTGCCTTTGAGTAAACAAAAGGACATCCAGCGAAGCTTTCTCCATGAAAGAGCCATTCTTCACTGCAGATGCATGCGGCGGTGGGTTAACGTGCTGATGTTAGCAAGCTAACATGGACCTTGGATCAATGCTGTACAACAGTTTGAAAGATGTAACATGGAGTACGACGACACTACCCTTGGATAGACTTGTTAGTGCCTACAGACTGCCGCAGATTGTGCAGTTGGACAGCGGTAAGGTTTGTCCAGGGTTGTGCTGGTGTTGTGTTGTTGTTGTGTGCGGCGGCAGCAGCTGCGCGTGGGCGGTCGCGCTCCTGTGGAATTCCAGTAATTAGCCGCTTCACGCGCTAAGCTAACGCGAGCCTCCACTCTCTGAACACATTCAGCGGGATACCTGCTCAGAGAGCGCCTAACTGACTTAACATACCCGGTCGACATTAGGACCGAGGCGTTTTGTAGTTGTTCGGACACAGTTACAGACCAAACAGCCAAACAAAACGCGAAAAAAAGAAGCATAGATGTTAGCAGACCAACGCAAATTAGCCAGAGGCCAGAGAGTTAAACAGACTACAGACAGTCTAACACCAGCCTCATAGTATTTAATATGTATCATCTATTACAAACCTCTGATTTTTTTCAACTGGACGACACCTTCCGCAACCCCTTCAGTATGAAACTTTATAAAGGAGCCTTATAAAGTATATGGATATTTACAGTTTGGCGAGGTGCTTTTTATACTCGATAAATTATATTGGTAAAGCACGAGTAATGTAGTCTGATAGCCTTTTTATTCACTGCTTTATTATAAAATGATTAAAGTGTAAGCTCTAAGTGCTGTTGTGTGTGAACCGTGCTCCGTGCTCAAAGATGGAGGAAGTCATAATGTCAGGGGAACTAGATCATTATCGTTATGGGAACTGGGGGACTATCATTAGACTCTCTAACTGAACCCCTATGAGCGCATAGTTCGCATATAGTTTGTGTATTTATATAGTATTTTGTCCGCATGTAAATAAGAGTAAAGGATCTGTTTCATGGTGGACTTGATATTAGTTATACCCTTAATCACCACTTAACTGTATAGATCATGATGATGTTATGTTGTATTATTTCCATATATCTTTACAAAAGCACCCACTATTAAGGTTACTGTTCCATACTGATGTGATATTGTTTCGCCTCAGGGGAGTCGGTGGAAGGACTAAGAGAAAATGACTACCTCTTGATCCATTCATGTCGGCAATGGACCACAATTACCGCCCATAGCCTAGAGGAGGGCCATTATGTCATCGGACCGAAAATCGAGATCCCTGTCCATTATGAGGGTAAGGCCACTCGGTTGTTGTAGTGCAGCATGTACATGTACCTAGAAACGCATTTCCGACACTTGATGTTTTTTCAAAAAGAAGGCAGAAGAAAGAAAAGCCACTCTACTAGGATGCACTTTTTTGTTTGCAATTTATTAAAACAAAGCTCAAGGATCTGTGCTGCTGTATTTCCCATCTGCTTTTAGTTGGGAGTTCATTAGCTAATTGGTCTCTTCATATTGACATTTCTAGGGCTATAGAAGAGGGTCCAGTAAGCCACTCAAGGAAAACAAGACCTTCCTTTGAATTTGGTTCATGCAGACCTAGTAAACTGCCTATTTCATGTGCTGCTTTTACGTTGCAGTATTTTAAGATATCTAGGCAAAATTATATTTTATTTGTATAACATGCCCAAATTTAATTTTTTTTTGCACAGTTCAGTGCTGTGCACTGATTTGGCAGAATAACATCTACATATAAATAATTTGTATTCTATACTAAGTATGTGTATATATAATATAAAAGCATGACAATGATGCCATGGTGATGCCAACGCTCTTGTTTGTTGTTTGTTACAGGCCAGTTTAAGCTGCTGGAGCAGGACAGGGACATTAAGGAGCCAGTGCAGTATTTCAACAGCGTGGAGGAGGTGGCCAAAGCATTCCCTGAGCGAGTTTATGTCATGGAGGAAATATCCTTCAATGTCAAGGTCTGGTTTTGTGCTTGTAGATTTAGACCTCCTGCACCAATTTATCTATCGGCATAATCTAATATGCCTTTATCAGAGTGGCTCTCAGGCATTGTGTTTGTAATGTGAAATATCCATTCAACATTCTTTGACCTAATTTCAAAATTTGTACCAGTCAAAGGTCTCCTGTTAGACTAGCATTAGTTAGACCAGTGTTTCCCAACCCTGTTCCTGGAGGCACACCAACAGTAGCCCTTTTGTTTATCTCCCTTATCTAACCAATATATTTCTGGTCCTGGAGTCAGTGCCGATGAGTTGATTGAGGTGTGTTTGATTAGGAAAAGTTGGAAAATGTGTAGTGTTAGTGTGCCTCCAGGAACAGGGTTGAGAAACACGGTGTTAAGACTACATTTTTAGTTTATCTGTCCAAATTGATGTTGTCTTTCTCTCAGATGGCCTCAGGAGAATCCAATGAGGACACGGAAGTGTACAACATCACGCTAAGCACTGGGGATGAGCTGACACTGATGGGCCAAGCTGAGATCCTCTATGCCAAAACATCGCGAGAAAAGTCACGCTTCAACACAATCTTAAAACGCATCGGCAAGCTTAACTCTATCAGTAAACTTGGCCGCGGAAAGATGCCCTGCCTTATCTGCATGAACCACCGCACCAATGAAAGCATCAGCCTGCCTTTCCAGTGCCGCGGTCGCTTCAGTACTTGCTCCCCACTAGAGCTACAGATGCAGGAAGGAGAACACACTATTCGCACAATTGTTGAGAAGACCAGGTTACCTGTGAATGTCATGGTGCCAAGCAGCCCGCCACGTAATCCACATGACCTCCATTTGATCCGTGAAGGCCACCGATACAAGCTGGTCAACATCCAGACCAAGACAGTGGTGGTGTGTTGTGCATTACGTTCGAACAAAATACTGCCAGTGCACTTCCCCTTGCACGTGTCGACAGCACTGCCACGTTTACTGGTGCCTGAAGGGCTGCTTCAAGGAGAAGGCTGGCTGGAGACAGTGGTCCACCGCTGGTTTGCTTACTGCCAGGAGCAGTTCGACATTGATGACTACTCTAGGGCGGTCCGTGATGTGCGGGTGGATTGGATCGAGGATGGCAAGAGCCCGAAAAAAAGTAGTGCAGGTGGAACGGGAAGTGGGAGCTCTATCTGCAACAGCAATGGCTGTCCATCTCATGTGCATTTGCCAAGCTCTCTAAGCTCAGCCCGAGATGAGCTCACACAGTCGTTTCATCGCCTGTCTGTCTGCGTCTACGGAAACAATCTGCATGGGAACAGCGAGGTGAATCTTCAAGGTTGCGTTAGCTTATGTGGAGATTGTGTCCCGGCAGAAGCTCCAGATGCAGATTATCTGTTCCCTGAGCTGCAGGAGAGTTCTTCTGGTTCCCTTAAACCAGACGTGCCGTATGAGGAGCTTTGGTTGGATCATGTTAAGAACCCCGGGTCTGTGCTAGACCACATCGAGGGGGTCCGAAATCCGACTGTCTCTGGGTGCACGACTGTACTGCCATACCCCACAGCAGGTCCTACAACAGCCTTGCTTGGTACAGATGTCAATCTACCTCCACCTCCGGTGCCTCCAAAGTCTGAAGCTGTGAGTTCATTTATACTATATTAACCGTTAATAGTCTCTATTTGAAACAAATAGAAACATTTAAATTGTTTTGTACAAATCTTCTGGTTAAAAGTTTGGGGCCAGTAAGGATTTTTTGTGATGGATTTTTCTTTTGTGAAAATCTATTTCAAAAATCTTGTTTTCATCATTGATGTTTCTTGCACATCAAATGAGCATATTGGGATGGTCTTCCAAACTAAATGAATGACTACGTTTACATGCACACGAATAATGCGATTCTTTCCAATAATCAGAGTAAGGATTTAATCACATTATGGTGTTTACATGTCAAGAGCAAGCTTTTCACTCATGTTTACATGCTATTTCCGTATTTTTATTATTCGCTAAGAATTGTGGTTAATTTTCTACTGCCATAATTACATACCCCACTGCATATATGACAAATTATGGACTCAGAAAGAGCGCAGATGCATTACCAGACTACTATCTGCTGTTTATATTTATTTTCTATATTTATTATCTAATGAAAAACACTTATGTTTTATATTCCATGCTGTTCCAGCAGCAATGTAAGGAAAATTCGTTTGTCTATGCTGCTGTCGCTGTTTCTGGATAAGAGTGAAAGCAGCGAGTTGTGTTTCTGAGTTTCCCCAGAAATGCGATGCAAACTAATGTGGATATGCTAGGCTAGTGCATTTTTCTTATCGTGAGGTTTAACGTTAAAACATTTTTATATGCTTGAATTGTTTTAGTATGTAGGCTACATTGATTTTATTTTAGGCAGGTCGTGTTGATTTGAAAAGGCATCAGCTCACTTTGTGCTGCTGGCCGCTTGGTCTTTACTTTTAAAAAACAAAAACTTATAGGCTATTTAACAAAGAAAAATGCTCCAGATGTTTTTCTAAATTGGCTTAAAAGAAAAACAAAACGAAAAATAGTCATTTTGCCATAACACACAATACTTAACTATTTAATAGCCGAAACAGTAGTAAAAGCCATACAAGACTGTTCAGAGCGGCAATACTACGATTAAGGTGTTTACATGTTTGTATATTTCAATTAAAATCGGCGTAGGCCACCTATGTTAATACGATTATGCTTGCTGCGATTATGAGCATAATCGCATTATTTAACTCGAGTGGGAACTCCACTATTAAGATGAAATTAAAGGCCCAGTTTCATAGACATGCTTAGGCATAGTTCAATTAGGACGATTAAGTCATTTTTACAAACATGTATTTTAGTGTGCATCTTAAGGCAAAACAATGGCACTGACAAGATTTAAGGTCAGTCAGTGCAAGTTTCTTTCAGTTAAATCAGCTCAGACTGTTTGGGAAACCGGGGGAAAGTGTTTGTAGAAATCTTTTTTAATCATTGTCCTGACCTGACCCGTCCAACCTCACGATTTTAATACCCTGTCTGTTTTCCACTCTCAGACTTGGTAAAGTTTATTCTGTGCTTACATAGTGACTTATTTGTGTACTCTGTTGGTCAATCACTACAGGTTATTTTCCAAGCAGAAGCAAAGGTTACATTTCATGTGTTTTCAAGGCTTACTTACATTACTTAAATTCACACAGTCTTGTATCTGATTTGTTTCTGTGTTTATTCACTCCTCCAATAATGTAATTGTAATATTAACATTTCTAGAGCCATACAGTTTTTATTTTTTATATTTCTCGTTACCTTCGCAGGTGAAGGAGGAGTGCCGGTTGTTGAACGCTCCACCGATTCCACCAAGGAGCTCCAAGCAGGTCGGCTCAAGCAGTGCCACAGTGCCGTACCCTCCTGCCAAGCCACGTCAGACGGACACACGCTCCCCCAGCCCAACACTATCGTACTACTCATCTGGCTTACACAACATGTGAGTTATGCACTGTTTTGATTGACAAAATGGACATTATGTTTTATGTGAACTGCACTACTTATGACTGAACAATCCTCTTCTTCATCCCTCAATAGAGGTGGAGAGGGCGAATCTCCGAGTGAGTCTGATGATCAGAACCATGCATGTTACCCATGTAACTGGATCAGACCAGAAGCCAGTGAAGGCTCGAAGCCTCTCCCTTGCCTCAGTCCTTCAGTCGATGCCTCTTTCTCCCGCCTTTCCTGGCCAAATGATTTCTGTGGTGCAGACTCGTATAAAGGTGAGGACTTTCCATCGCTCCACTGCCGGAGTTATTCTAGTTATCCTCGGAAGAGGACCCCTGGTACTCCTAAGGCTTGTCCCTCAGGTTTGTTAGACTTCAGCAGGCGAGCGAATGGTGAGGGGGGCGCTGCAGCCTCCAAGGCTCAACAGGTTTCCCAGTCCTGCACCAAATCCACCAGCTACACTATGGAAATGTGCAGAGACAAATCTACAGAGGAATGTAACACTAAGCAAAACCAGTCCTGCCCTATCTTGCCTCCAAGAACCCCTAAATGTAACGATACAAAGAAAGAAACAGATCCCGCTACTACGGCCACAGCTGATGCGGACGCCCTGGAACTCGAGTCCAAAAGCTGCTCACTCGATCGACCGCATCACGGCACTACAGATGTGTTCTCCGTTTCGTATCCTGTAGCTACAGCGTCTTGGCAGCCACCGAGCAATCTATCAGGTATCTCTATTGAGGAGGTTTCTAAGTCACTACGGTTCATCGGTATGTCAGATGATGTTGTCTCTTTGTTTGTGCAAGAAAAAATTGATGGAAATTTGCTCCTACAGCTGACGGAGGAGATTCTGTCAGAAGACTTTAAGCTAAGCAAACTTCAAGTGAAGAAACTCATGCAGTTTAGTAATGGCTGGAGGCCCAAAATGTAAGGCTGAACAAGTAAGCCAGTATAGAGCAAAACACATGCAATGTGCTGCAGCGATGCAGCCGCAAATATGGGCCTTCAGTATTGCATTAGACAGTTTTGTATCTCAATGCTATGCACAGTCTTGTTATGATTTTAATAGCCATTTTGTTTAATATATACATGTATATAAATCTATATTAATTGCTTTGTGTATTAACCTGTACCCATCTCTATGTACTCTTTCTGACCTTACGGTACCCGCACAACAGACTTTATTTGCTCAAACCCAAAGCCTTTGAAAAACCTAAAGATTATTTTGACCCAATCCAACTGTGGCCTACGTTTCTTTGGTTGTTGATCAATAAAGACGATTGACTTGATTAGGTGGTTTTTAATCACTTAAACTTTTGCTTTACTGTATTAAGAAATATTATTATCCTTTACTGAGTAGACCCCAAACAAGGTGGCTGTCACATTAGCTCACTGTAAGTAAACATTTTTACAATAATGATCAAGTGCTGATGTGTCAAAAAAAATTAAGTCTCACCCTTAAATATCAGATCACTTCGATTTTGACAATGTGAACTTGAATGCTTTATTTGATGACTGATTTCCTTCAGAGCAGCACAGGGGAATATGGCAACTGTGTTCAACAGCATTTCCTTCATAAACAAACAATGTTTTTAGCGTAATCCTGTTAAATTCTGAAGTACAGCTACACATTAATATAAAAGCATATGATAGTAGTTGTTTTGAAATCCTTGTCTTCACACTATGAAAAAGTGTTTACAATATTCAGAATGATACAAAAACCATGTATTTCAATATTGTATGTTACCCACTGTTTGGTTCACATCCATGGTTCCCAGCCTATCCACACCCTGCCCAGTATGTTGGGGTCAGTTGCCTGGTCGAGCAGACAGTCTACCTGATCTTCAACACTCAGGTCCTTCTCATTGTGTCGAGCTCGTACATTGTGTTCTTTTTCACCTCGAGCAACAGCCAACAACCCCTTATACTGTGGGCTCTTCTCAAATCCAAGACAAAGCTCCTCACTAAAACATTAAGTCAACATTGTTAGAAAAGTCATAATGGAAAGGCTTCATTTTCATTATTTTGTCCATAAAACTATTACTTCACAGGAAGAAAATGCAAGTGTTTATTATCATGATATGCTGCCAATGTAAATGTTAAAATGGTCACGTTTGTTTACCAAAAGTTGAGGTTGGATTTACCTTGTTATGACTGAGGGATTGGCTCCCTCTAGCTTCCTGCGAGCAAAGTTGACCTTCTGTAGAGGGAACCAGTTTATTTCTTTGGTGTCCACACTCTCTGTCCAGGTACCTCCTTTCTTCAGCTGCTTCAGCTCAAAATTCTGTAACATGAGTTACAATTTACCATGAGCAATTTAGTTAGCCTATGTTTTTATAGACCTCAACTCTACGAGATTAGGGTAAGGATCTACAAGGGCAGATTACATTGAGTATTATCTCTATGTTAAGTAATAGGAGAGCTATTCATTTCTGTTTACATGCTTCAAATATGCTTTAAATTCTTCTACCTTCCAGTCAAGTGAAGGCTCCTTCACAAAGACATCCATGGTGTTGAGCAGCAGGTCTGGGTCATCTCTGAAGGCTCGCAGTGAATGTACCATCACACTCTGAATGAGACCAGACTCTGCCATGGGTCGCATCAAGTTTATAAACTGCCGTGTCAGCCTAAATGGCATCATTTCAGGCACTGGAAGGAACTACATGCAACATGTAACATGTTATTGCTCTCAACTCTTAATCAAACCATCATTTTAAGTTGTTCAATCTTGTATCTCTAAATTTGCTAAATTAAACTATCTGTCAAACTAATCAAAAAGCCCACCTGAGTGGCTGATCCAAAAGCATGACCAAAATCAATGCCGATCATACCGCCTGTCTCTGTATTAATCATGAAGTTAGAGAGATGCCGATCACCAATGCCCAGAATCCAGTGACTGACGCAGAGCACAGCATGAGAGCAGCTGAAATGTGACCTCAGCGAAAGGAAGGCTTCAGGTGTGGTACTCATCCTCACAAAAGCACGTCTGAAAACAAGCATTCATGCTTTCAGTCATTTTTAATATTAGTACACATCACTAAAATTGAAATGAAACACTGCAATGTATAACGCAAAGACAAATGCAGGCATACTTTAACAAGTCATCAGGGACCATCTGCTCAATTCTTCTGAAGTTGTTTACGGTGTCCACGCGTTTTGCTTTCCTGCAGCAAATCAAATGTAAACGCATTAAGAAGTATTCATATTTATACCAGTTCAACTTACACATGCTCTAAAGCTGGCCCGTGAAAAGTGTTAAAGTGATGACTGACTTGTACAGTTCAGCATATTGTCTAATGCTGTCCACCTTCCCAGCAACTTTATTAAGCCATTCATTATAGGACTCGTTGGGCCTAAAAAAACATTAAAACAAGTAACGCATGATTCACTCAGTGCAGGGTATAAAATTATGATGATGCTAGATTTGCTGGAATAAGGAAGGAATATTTACTTTGTGACTGTCCTCTGCTCCTGTTCAGTTCTTCTGCTGGAGAGAAAGTCCTTAAGGGTGCAGGTGTTCTCCATCCACTCAATCAGGCCAATCCTGTCAATGTCAGCATACATTAAAGACAGGCCAGCAAACAAGTTGAGTCATGAGAAGCCCATCCTAATACCTGCTGGTGATGGGAATGACCTGATAAGTGCGGAGTGCCAGGCTCCGCTGAGAACAGGCAGTGTCCTGACTGAGAATCATGTTCATCACGCCAAAAAGCTGCTCGATACGCTGGTCCTGTCGCAGGTCCTCGCCACCCTTCACTAAGAACGGATGATCCCGCTCGTCATCTCCTCTTATGATGATGCGCTTCGGCCGACGAATAGACATCATAACCTTTACCTAAGTTTGGGAAGATGAACTATTAAACACTGAAAGAATCATCTCAAAATGACTTCTAATATAATAAGAGCATTATTTCTCATACCCTTTCATCAAAACCTGTGATTTTTGCATGATACTCTGGTAAAGGCTTCGATTGGCCATCATATTGACCTGCAGAAAACCAGAGCCAGAGAAAAAGGCCAACACAATAAATTCAGAACTTTAATGAAATTAAATGGAAAGACGTTTCGAACTAACCTGGCACCTCCAGTTCATTTTTGAGCGTTTCTACTTTGAAGCTGCTGAGCCAGGGTGAATATTCCTTCATGTTTCCCGGTTCCTTTTGGAAACCTCTCATTGACATAACCAGGCCTTCCACCTGCTGAAGGAACCCCTTATCTTTTCGCTTTTCATACAACCTGGACCCACCAGCACCAAGCAGCTTCTCTACATCTTTACAGTATTTCTGCAACAAGGATATAAAATGTATGTAAGAAACAAGAATCCAGCAGAGGCCTGACTAAACTCAGTTTGGATAACTCGTGCACCTCTAAAGTATAAGTACTGTAAGTTAATGAACCTGAATGAATTTTCTTCTGAAAGATCCAACTCCTGGAGACTTTGAATCACAGAGCATTTCAGCCATTTCCTCATAAAGCTGCTTCATTTTCTTTTTGTCCATGTCTGGTTTGTCCAGTTGATTCTTCACCTCATCCCACCAATCCTGCCAAACCATTACTTAAGAATCAAGACTACCACAATGGTGCCATAAAAATGTCATGTCTCAGTAAGTTAAATGTAACATATACAGTAATTACTGTGCCAGTAGCAGCACCAACTGAAACACCTTCAATGGGTCTGACATCTCAAAAATGGCTTAACCAATGGATCTTTCAGGGAATTTGTACCTTGAAAAGCATTTCAGGGTTAGTAAGCTGCTGAAGGGCATCTATAAACTCTTGGACAACGCCACCTTTATCCAGTAATGACTTCAGCCTGAAACACAAATAACACATTGTCAGTATCAGAAAGGCCAAAGCCACTTAAAGCCTCACAGACCTTTACATACTTTTCAACAAACTCCCGGTTCTTTTGACCACTTGCAGACTCCTCAAAGGTGTAGTTCTCACTGCTGATCATGTATGGATAGATGAGGGCCTGTGGATAGCACTCTGCTATCTCCTCTATAACATGCTGAACTGCTGTTGCCTGTGGCTTGTCAAGCAGAGCCATCATTTGACTGATCCATCCAATCAGCATCCAGCAGGGCACACTAACAACCTATCAGGACAAAAAACAAAAAAAGATATATATATATACATATTTTTTTCTTAATTTTATTCTTTAAATACATATATATATATATATACACACAGGTGTTTATGGTGGCCTTGTACCTTCAGATTTAGCTGATTTCTAAACACTGATCTAAGCAGCTTCAGAGTTTACGAACACTTAATTCTGCTTTGCATCAGAGTTAATGTTGCTATAATGATTGGCTGACTGTACTGTACTGATCTACTCTCACCTCTCTGACCATCATGTCCAGGATTTCTGCAGGGTAGAGTTCTACAAGCTGCAGTAGACGAGGAAATTTGAGCCTGGCCTCATGCGAGTTCAACTTCAATGCCTTCAGCATCATCTTCACTACATGTCCAGGCAAGGACTGCAGTTTAGAACCGATTGCTAGAAACAAACATCAAAACTGTGAGACACTCATAAGGGTGCTATGAATAAAAACGCAGTCTAGATGTTCCAGTGCCATGAAGCAAACAAGAAATCCTGTGAGACACTAATAGGGTGCACTACATTTGTTGCTACATCAGTGCAGCGGTACGGGTGCACGGTTGCACTGTTGCTTCACCTTCTTCTTTCTGTTCGCTCTGTCTTAGTCGTCGGTCACAGAAGTTCACCAATGTCATGTAGGCCTCCGCAATATCATGTGTATTCACATGCTGCTGAATGAAGGACTGCTCTTCCTCTTCTGCCTTACGTGCAGCACTTCGCAACATCTCCAGAGCCTGCATCTGCAGACCCTCCACCACCTGAGCAGAAAAATAACACCCGTGATTATCAAAAGAGCTTTTGAATAAGTCTGTATATACTACAAATAATAATTTGTGTACAAGCTGTAAAAATCTAACCTTAATATCAGAGATTGCATGGGTTGTATTTTAAACAAATATAATACATTTTATCAAAATATTATTTTGACTAAATATTTTGATATTTAAAAAAAAAAAGAAAGGAAAAAAAGAATGTTAGCGTATTTGCAACATGGGGCCATATCTGGCTATTTTCATATCGAGGACATTACAAATATATGCAGCTTAAAATGCAAAGCTAAACATCTCTGTATCAGCTTATTTTAAACATCACCAATTCTACAGCAACTACCTAATCTGCAGTTTCAATAAACAAAAAGCTTGATCTAAATAACTTATTACCTGGGAGATGGATGAGGTCCCTGACATTTGGAGAATCTTCTGTACTTTATCTTCCCCGAGAGTCTCCATAGCAGAGGGACTGCGATCTGCAGCTCTGGCCATGAGGTCATAGGTGGTCCCCAGAAGGATTTTCTGGTCACATAGCAGTCGAGCAGATAAGCTTTCACTCTGTCTTCCAGCGTCAGCTGTAAAATAAAGTAATGTGGCTGCCATAAAAATCACTCAATACACTGGTATTACACTAGTTACCTAAACTTGTTTTCAGCAAAGTTTTCTAAACTTGTAAAGTAAGCTTGGTTCAGGAGTTGGAAAAGATGTGAAATGACTGGAAGGGCTTATTCATACTCAGAAGTGGAACAGTCTTGAGCAAAACATTAATCTTTTCAGCACATCCAAGGCCAGCGCTTCTTCTGTGAGTGAAACGGCTGAAGCTGTGGACCCAGCGGACCAACCAGCCATCATCCGTCTTTGCATCACGGTGAAGTTCCTTCAACAGCTTGGAGGCCACTGGAAAATTATTCTGTCAAACAATTTGTACACACTACATTCAGCTCTTTTCCAATTCTTCCGTTTCTGTGGTTTAAACATGGAAATATGTCTAAGCACCATCACTGATATTCGTAAAACCTGGGCACCTGTTTCCATGCACTGTCTGCCATTTGTAGTTTCATGTTGAACTTGCAGTTCTTCACCAGCGCTCCGAGTTCCTCTCCACTCGCCTGCTCTGCACCATCCACCTCCATGCTGTTTTCAGGGGTGGAAGTCAGCCTCTCCAGAATCTTATCCAAGAAGAAACAACTAAAGAAACAAAGATGAAAGCACGGATTGGACAAGCTTTTATATTGTTACAGACCTTGTAAGGTGAACAATATATTGACTATAACAGGAATAAGAAATATTCCCAGTAAAATGTTAAATTACCAGACTCACCGAGATGTGATGATGTCATCCCAAACATTCATAGGGTCCAGTTTAGCATCTGGATAGTGGCTGGTCCACCGTCTGATCATGAACTTTAGAGAATTCACAGAAACTAAGAACAGATACACGTTAAGGTGTTGTTACCACACAAATAAGTACCAAGCAAAGCAATATTAACTAACTAGATGTACTTACTACAGGTAGGTATACTTAGAGCTAGTTCGCTGTAATTTTGCATTTTTTTATAATTACTCACCCTCTCCAGAGATATAATTCAGGAAGTCTTGGATCTCTGTCAGAGCTTGGACAGACTGTAGCACTGTCTGACGGCTACGGTTCAGCAGTGGGTCGATACTTGAGTAGTTCTACATAAAACCAAGTTATGTGGGAAAAAATCAGGTATCTGAATTTCTGACAATATTTGTTAAAAGGAATGGAGACGTCCTCTAAATACTGCACAAAACTGTTAGTGTCTGCCTGTGTAACATCCCGTCTAATTGCTTTTTTGGTTTTTAAATCAAAACTGACCTGCATGAACACTTGCATGCAGTTGTTGGCATAGTATTTGGCCCTGTCATAGTCCTCTTGCAGGATGTACAGTAGACTCAGCTCCTGACTGTAATGGGTCTCCATGATGATCTTGTGCTCTTCTTTCTTCATAGCAGCGTCAACAAAGCTGAGCAGATCCTGAGATCTCTCCCCAAGTTGCAACTGCTTCAACATACTGCGCATCATGTACTGCAGGTATGTGTCCTGTTAGAGACAAAAACAAACAATTACTGTAGGATAAGATATTTGATCATGGGTGTGATTCCAGATGATCTGATGAATCATCAGAAAATAGCCAAAACTGAAACCGCTCAAAATTACAAAATTAGTACCACATAAAAAGGCTCTGTCCACATATTTTCTAGCTTGACAGGTGAGCTGTCATCAATGTTGACTGTGGAACAATACTGCAGAGATTTCCACTCTGTCAGGTGATTGTAGGCCTCCAGCGCAGCAATTTCCCAGAAATCTTTCTCTGTGTTTGTGGGCTCTCCATCATTCCAGTCTTCTTTGTTAAGTGCCTGAATCAAAACAGCACATTATAATTAGGTCAGCTGGTTGCTGTCATAAAAGGGAAAAAGGAAGACACTGACAGAATGTGTAGCTACTACTGCTGCACAAAACCATTTCAGAGGAAAACAAGGCGCTCATGTTCCCATATTGTGTTTGTGACCAAAAAGAAAAAAAACACACTCAGTACCTCATTGTAGAGCTTCACAGCTTCAGCATAATCACTCTTTGCCTCTGCTTGCAAGGCTGTGAATGTGACTGACTTTGTGCCAACCTTGCCACTAAAGATTCCTCGGACCACATCATAATCTCCCAAAGACCTGTAAAGTCTACACAGACATATAAATCAGAAAATGAACTGTTGAGAATGTGGCATGATAAACAGTGAGCACTTCAGACATTTCTGAGGGAGTTTGATCTTACTTGGCAAGATGGATCCATCTTTCTGTGTCGGGTGGCAGCTCTCGTTTGCCTCGTGCTCGTTTTGAAGGAGGTTCCTCTGATGTTCCAGTGCCATGAAGCAAACTCTCCTCCAGTAACAGGATGCCCATGGGTTGCTGCAGACTGGCGAGACAGCTGGCACTGACGAGAGCCGGCTCAACACCAACAAGGGCCTTGTGATGATAACTCATGTCCTGTAATACATAAAATGTACTTGCAATTAGTAATGCAATTAACAAGCTTAGTAATCCAAGACCTTCAAATTCTAAGCAAATAATAACCCCGTTTAACCCTTTCCTTGCTGTCTATTGCCTCATTAGCTTATAAAACACACCTGCACACAAGAAATGAATGGAGGAAAGTAGACAGTGCTCATGTTTAGGAAGGTGTTCAGGGTCTGCACTAAATCCTTAAGAATGGTAGTGGTTTCTTTATTAGACTTTAATCCCTCCATTTGAACCAGCACTCCAGCAAACAGTGAGCTGAACAGCTGCTTCGCCAATGTGGCATCCCTCTGTAAGACACATTTAAACATGAATATTATAAATGTGTTTATATTTAGGAAATTACATTCAAACATGTTGTGAATCACAGTGAACCTGTGCCAGAGCCTGTAGCGGGGCGATGAGGCTGCTGTTCGGAATCTGAATATCAGGAAGATCTCCAACTCTATAGCTGCGGTACAGCGTGACCTGAGCATCCTGACGGACCTTCAAATCTGCTCTTCTCTCCTGCAGATCACATACAAGACTGATATGAAAACACCATGAATGATAATGCAAATGTCTATCTATGATAGAAGACTTACCCTTTCAGTTTTTTGGGACTGAATTTCTCTCTTGGCAAATCTGATGCTCTCCTTCTCTTTATCCTTTAGAAATCTCTTCCTGAGCCTCAGAATGTCTGCACGCCGCTCCCGCTCAGCTGTGTCAAAACCAACCTACAGAGTTTCACTCTGGAAGTGCTTGATGCCAACCTTAAATGGCGACGTGTCAGGAATCTATTGTAAATCAAATATATTTCTTAGATGTCTCACCTGCACTCCGACTGTCTGTTTCGTCGCTGACAGCGGTCAAGCGTTTAGATCCAAACCCTGCACCCACGGCTCTCCATGCAGCTTGGGGCCGTTCTGATCTCTTTTTCTCAAATACCAGGAGTGATGATAAAGTATCAGAAGAAAGGGAATAATCAGCCAGTGTGTCCACGTTACTCCCAGTTAACCAGTTATAGGCTGAACGGCGTCCTGAAAAAAACCCCAGATGTTTATTATTAGTCATTAGTCTAAGTTAAGTTTATCCACACATTTTTCAGACAAATCCGAGCCTGCTTGTACAACTAAAACAGTGAAAGAACTAAGGTTCATTTTGATATTTTATGAGTTACCTGCACCAGGAGCCAGAGTCTGAGAGAACTCCAGGGACGTCTGTGTGGCCCTGATCTGACCTCTCACTGTGGCTGCCTGGTTTCCTGCAGCCTCTGAACCCTGAGTGCCAGAACCCTGGGAGGTTTGGGTCTCCATAAACATCGGTGTGAGGACCGTACTCCGCAAACGCCAGTTAGAGTCAATGGCATAGTCCTGGAATACATGAACAGAAGCATCGAAATTATGGTCTTGAAAAAAAACAACTTACATTTAAATTAACCCAAAATTGAATGAGAGTTCTTACCTGAAACTTGCACTCGGAGAGTGGGAACTCAAAGATGTTGCGTGTGTAGTCAGGGCTGCGACTGGTCATCTCGAGAAGGAGATCAGTGGCCAGACTGAGGAACTGTTCTTCAATACGGGACGAATACAGAGACTTCAGCACCACAAGCATGCGCTCCAGTGTGTCTGGAGGTAAACGGCTCTCATGACTCCAGAAATTACGCACATAAAGCCTAAAGAGAAATCACATAGGAATGTGAGAAATGTGTTGAGATTGATTTGTGAAAAGCTTTAAAATTCACGAATGCTAATTCTTATTCGTAATGATCGAAGCAAGAAACTAGACCGCTTACTGTAAGCCGTAGTTTTCATCTGTCAGCCCCTGGAGGAGAGTTTCTCTAGCTGCACCGAGCACTTCAACAGAGGTGCTGTCTTTCATGCTCTCAGAGTCACTACAAACACATCATAATTATTACTACACTACTGCTCAATGTTTGTGGTCACTCTCAATAAGATTAAATATATATATATGTGTGCGTATATTCAGAACAGATCCATTTACACATTTATTGTAATTTATGTTGCATAATTAATTAACATGGTTTCTACAAAATTATTAACCAGCACAACTGTTTTCAACAATGAGAATAAAAACATGTCAGAATGATTCTGAAGGGTCATGTGACACTGAGTAATGACTGCTAACAATTCAGCCTGGCCATCACAGGAATAATTTACATTTTTAAATATATTTAAATTAAAAAAAATATATAAATATGTTTTTAATTGTAATAATATTTTATAAATTGTTGTTTTTACTGTTTTTGTATTCAAACAAATGCATGGTTGGCAACAGAACTCCTACTGACTACCATTATTTGGTACAGCAACATTTGCGTGGAAGTGACATTTCATTTACGATAAAATAATAAATGTAAAACATTTAACTGTAAAAGAAAATAAATGAAGAAAAATCTGGGAGATTAGCAGATACTCATTAGACGAAGGAAATGAACAACAAAAGTAATTTGTGTGATGAATGATGAAAAGAAGTAAACAGGACTGGATAAGAGGAGGCTTGTTACCTGTAGTTGTCTTGGATCCACATCAGGATGTCATACATTCTCTCTCGGCAGACAGGAGAAGGGTGAGACACAAATGCTGTGATGGCTCCTAAAATCTCTTGCAGCTCTTGGGGTTTCAGACATGCCAGGATCTTGTGTACAATATCCAGGCAAACCCGCTGCCTGCCTTCATCTCTGAAAGATACAGCATGGGATGTGAAGAGGGTTTATCTGTAATATTTTACAATGACATGCATAAAACCTGAAATAACATGAAATAAATACTCCTGCAGTATTAACAGACTTGTGGCTCATGATCAGTGAGAGGCCTTTGGTCTTCAGGTGCAGGTAGATTTCAGGGATGACATCAGCACGACTCAGCACACATTCGAGGCAGTGTGTCTTCAAAATGCCATGCAGCTTTGGCAGCAAGTAAAAAACATGATTTACAAATCTGTGGAATATAAAGACAAACACTATTAGCAGAAAGAGCATGAAGCCTTTATTTCATGAGATGAAGATTTTCATCTCACCGATCCATTAAGGGTGGGAAGTGTTTGGACACTTTGCTCAGGCAAACAATAAATTTGTCATCCACCTCCTTCTTTCTCAAATCCATGAGCTTTGTGAAAGTAATATTTAATAAGGACTCTTCATTTTGCTACAAGAGGAAGAAAAACAATAATTTTTACTGGACTAGCAACAACCTTCACATTTACAACAATACATATATTGCAACATAAAACAAAATTTGGCAGGAACAAACATACACTTTCTCTCTCAGTCATGTAGTTCAGGATTAAACCAATGATCTCAGCAGCTGCTGCGTAAACCTCTTTATATCTGATGAATGACAAGTTGTTGGCCAGTGACTGAAAGTATCTGCAACACAGGAATTGTGAAAGAATAACACTGGTTTTCATTTTATGTTAATGATTAAAGAAAAAATATGAAAAGCACATTTGTATGATAAATGTAATCCTAATGCACACACACACCCTTCTACATGCATATAAATGAAGCAAAATGTTTACCTGTCATGCTCAATGCCACATGCAGCATCATAAGGAGGCAGATTATTGGCCATTACAATCCCTAAAAGTTGTAGTCCGACAGAGTTATCCTTGCTGTTGGGATCTGTTCCAGCAAACCGTTCATATATCAAACTATGGGAGGAAAAGGGAGAAATACATAAATGAATTTATGTATGGTCATTTTGGCATGCATGGTCATCATGGAATCACAAACATCTAATCCTAAAACTTCAGCAGCTGAAAAATTCACATTCTGAAACGTTTTCACCTAATCTACAAACTAATACATAGTAAAGTATTTTGATTAATTTGTTTTCTTACTCGTAAGGTATTGTGAGGCAGTCCTTCCAGCATTCTACAACTGTGCGGATGATCTCCAGGTTGTGGCGGAAAACAGCCCGTTTGGAGTCAAAGCTGTTTTTAACCAGAAACCCAAGGAGCCTATTGGCCAAAACCTCATCTCTTGTGCTACCCTAAACAGTAAGAAAGAGAAGTCCATAAAGAGACAATATGTTAAAATGTATGCAATCATGCATATACTTATATATAGTGAAAATCCCATCGCATACACACCTTTGGTGTGGCCACACTTGCCCATGAGAGGACAGTCACCACAATGTCCACTACCATAAAGTGAATGCCCTCTCCTCCGTTGTTATTGGAAACCACCAGCTGCACCAGTGGACCCAGCCAAAGCTTCGCATACGGACGAAATATCTGGACATAAAGAGGTCAAATAAAAACACCACATACACAACATACCAATAAATCCAGAGAGAAGGAAAGAGAACCCTCTGAAGCAGTACCTCTTCAGCATTGATGACAAGTTTGGCTATGAAGAGCCTAATGTTCAGCGGGGTGGACGGATTGTCCAGCTTCCCCTGCAGGAACTTCATCCAGGGAGGAAGATCACTAGGTGTCACTCCCTGAAACAAAACATATTCAGAAGTGTTCTGACTCTAAACGCCGGCAAAACTGTTCATGCTCTTGAAGTCATTCTGAGACTGACCTCCTCTATTTTTGGGGTGATGTTGTTCCTTTGCATGTGATGCAGCAGTGCCGTCATATTGGCCATGCATTCATGCTGATTCAGCTCATCCATCTCAAGTTCCACAGTCTCATCCTGAGACACAACCTCCTTACGCTCCTAACAACACAGATAGTTAATTATTAAACTTGTAGATAACCTTCTAAAACCTATGAAATCTGCTTTACAAAACTAATCTCTCCTGAGGCGTACCCGAGTCCTGCTGGAGCTGCTCCCACCTGAAGGATTCTGGGAGTTGTAGGAGAAGCTCTGAACTCCAGTGGAAAAGTCAAACTGACTCATCTCCTCACTAAGACTGCTGTCTGCCATGTAGGACTGTGAGGAGAGGTATACAGGTGCATCTGAAGAAGAACAAGGAGTTATAAGAGAGCAGAGAATATCTATAAAAGTGCCTTTTGAATTCATGCTAAAAGCAGTCTGTCCAGGAATACACCTTATAGATATCTCAGACATCTCACCTCCATTTTCTCCACTAACTTCTTGCCTGATCATGACATATTTCTTTTTCCTTTCAATAGGGACCTGTGAATGCAAGTAAACATGACAGAATAAAACGTTGTACAAACACAAAAATACAAATCTAACATATTTCAGAGCTTTACTTACATCAATCTCAATTGGAAAACTGTACACCCTTTGTGCATCAATGAGGTTGTCAAATATGAATTGATTCTGGGGTAAAAACAAACAACAAAATTAACTTAGAAATATAGAAAATATGCAAAGTTGTACTTGTAATGTGCATGGAATGCACTAGGAATTGACAAAGATCATAAACAGTTACACAGTAAAAATGTAACAAATAGAGTAAACAGTGATTGTACAGAAGACATATCGAGTCCTTTGTGGGCACAGTAGCAGACCTTGTCAGGTTTCTCAGTGAAGAGGAAGCCCTGGTAGAATTTGGTCTCATTGAAGCTGCAGCTGATCAGGGCGATGGCAGAGTTATATGCAGCGCAGTGGTACTGTCTCCTCAGCTCCAGCAGAACCGTCTCTCCTGCCATGTTCTCAGTGAAGGCCTCAAAACACGATCTGACATGTATTGTATTGATTATGATCATTTGCAGCAGTTTGCTTCAGAATCCCTGAGACTAAGACTTAACTGTATTATTTATAAACTAAATAATAGCACACCCAAATAAAAATTACTTCACAGAAGAATTTTTAAATGTGGGTGAAATATTCCTTCAAAGTCAGCATGAAGAAAGGAAATGATGTCCTGTACGACTTGAAACGATCTTCCAAAGAACAA
>JAUMHQ010000059.1:15173099-15186888 GCA_032361165.1 Enteromius paludinosus
ATACATAAACTAATTAAATATAACATACAAGAGGCACAAGAGAGTTAACGTAACAATCACCTGACCGTACAAAATGTATTTACTCTTAAAAGGTAAAAAGAGAAGAGAAGAACGTATTTCAAGTACATACTTGAGGAGGTTCTTGGAAAGCTCATTGCCCTCTGCACTGCTTGTGCCACAGAAGGCCTGGTTGATAGCGGAGTTTTTGGAATAGACTTCCTCTTTAGGCAGACGAGAATATAACACCTCCAGCAACTTACAACAGCCGATCTTCATCATGATCTGACTCTCAAACACTGACTCAACAGACTGGAGGACAGATGACAGGAAAACACACAATAGCAGTATGTCTGAATAAAATGTTAAAAAACAGGTTTTTAGATTTGAACCGATCTACCTGAATCACATTTAGTGTACTTTAATAACCCAATGTAACTCACCTTGGTGAAGCGTGCCTGCAGAGTAGTCATGATATCAGCAATATTAGTAATGAAGAACTGAGAGAGTGCTTGAGGGCTGCACTGAGAGGTCATTGGTAGCAGGACTCTGTCTATAAGACCCATAAGCATGAAGTTTGAAGGAACGTCTTTGGCTTGAAATGACTGGTAGACAGAGCTGAGGAGAAGCACCTGTCTTTCCAACTGGGACCTGACAAAAAGAAATAATGTGCAACATGTGCATATTAGAAATAAATCTAAGCAACTGTAAATATTTTTATTTTAGGCATTAGGTTCTCTTTTGCTGTTCTAATAATCTTACTGGCGAGCAATATTTTGAAAGCAGGTCTGAAAGAGCTCCTCCATGATATGTTTTTTGTCCCGGCACAGAACTCTAGCCATGAGCTTCAATAACACAGGACTCTGAGACAGCTGTAGGGCCTCTAAAAACTTGGGTTATCAAAATTAATGACGAATTATTATCACTTTACAAAACATAACATGAACAAACTTTTCCATTTTAATAATGATTACATAATGCACCAAAATGATGTAAAAATTCAATCAATGCTGCTAATTTACTGATTTCAAGACAATGAAATTGTGTAAGAAAAAAAGAAAAGATAAATCATGGTATATGTAGAATTGACAGTATATGCACTTAAGCTGAATAAAAATTTGTATCTTATATCTAGTTTAAGCATCTCACTTTGCGAATGCAGTCCATGTAGTTGTTGCACTGAAGTGATCCTCGAGGGAATTCATCTGACTGCATAGGGAAATGTGCTGCCACCAGAGTCTCCAGAGCCCTCTTGAGCTCCTCCAGGGGCATGCTGGGTAATGTAGTGAAGAATGGCAGCATGATCAGAGCCTGGCTCTAATAAGAGAGTAAAGAGAATTCAGAGAAAGAAGAAATATATAAACCAAAACATTCAATTAAATTAACTTTTTCCAATTTTTATCTAATAGTGTCAATATATTTTTTTCTCACTAAAAGAATGAGTATAATGTATAAACAGTGCAGATTTTAGTGCAAAATACAGAGTAAAGCTGGAAAAGGTTACCTTGAGATTTAATGGCATAGATATATCTGTGAGAAGGGCAGTGAAAGTAGTGAACACAGCATTGAATGCTTTATGGTCTGTATTGGAGCATACAGAAGAATCGATCTGTAGGGAGAAAAATATTATTAAAATCTAGTGCATGTATCCACTTCAGCTCTTCAAAATACACAGAAAATAAAGTATAATTGTTGTTGTACCTGGAGCACTTTGGCAAGCAATGACAGGACTGAAGTTTTGCTCTCTGGAGAGGCTGCAGGACCCTCCCACCATGGCCTGAGTAAATCCCAGCCCTTGAGCACCTGTCCAGCCAACAGCGAGCCTTGGGACATTCTGACTGAACGCTCCCGGAAACTATGGTCCAACATGCCATTCAGCAGAATACTCACCTAAAGAGACAGTCAAACAATTTTTTAGATCACAGTGCTTATGCAGAAAATGGTCATACCGTTCTCTAAAGCACTTTATTTGTAGTGTATCAGACTAAATTAGTCTAACCAATCAGACAGAGAAAGAGCATGTCAGAAAACCAAGATAGACAGGCTTGCAATGCTTTTAGGAAACATAACCCATTCTAGTTTGATGACTCACCATGTTAGGGTTCTTGTTGGCTGAAGCTAGCAGCAGCGGCACTGTGTGCTCCACTCTGAGGAGTAACTCTGTATTGAGAGATGTCTGGAAGAGGCTGTAGAAGTACTCTCCATGAGAGAAGCTGAGGAAGTGAGGATTTAGACTGCCAGAGAGGGGGACGGAGAGTGTAATGGTGTTCAGCAAAAGGCCAACAGTCTCTTCACTCTGAGTTGTTGAAGGAAATAAAGACAGGCTTCAAGAGCTGATTCATTTAGCAGATGCATACAAAAACACGAAGAGCGAAAGAACCAAAGATTCAAACTTGCCTGATCACCAAAACAGAACACCAGCTGCACAAGCCTGTCTGCCAACTTCCTGCTGCCAACATCCATGGAGGGTAGAGACTTTCTGTCACTTCCAGGAGCAATGCTTTTATATACACTAGTAAGAAGTTTGGAGCCCAGAGAGCAACCATAAACAGCATCCTACAGAGAAACGTTAAACGTAAACGTCCATGTCAAGACTGAACAGAATTACAGTGACATTCATTCATTCAGTGTGTACCTGACTGTGTAGAACTGAGTTAAGTAGCCCGGACTGGTGAAGCTGCTTACAGGCTAAAAGTAACAAATGCATGCTAGCATGACTGTCTCTGTTATCCATCTCATACAGATCTATAGCGCACAACTCCTCCACACTGTCCAAAAAAAGACAGAGAACACACACACGAGAAGAAGTGCACATATGAACCATATAGCTCAATAAATCTGTTGATTTAAAAATGTCATCAATAATATTTTAATTGTAATTGTGCTTTCGAGCATGTTTTAGATTAGGTAAAATAACCACAAGACCACACAACACAATTTACTGAAACTTACTAAAAAATGAACAGACCTCTGTATAGTTATTCTTTTCCTAAAGCCACTCTCCAGCTGTGTCCTGTAAGGCGTTGATGCCAAAGCTTTAAGCAAAGGAGTGCACACCTCTGGCAGCTGAGTCATCACCTCCAGATCTGACATGTTAAACCCAATGGAAGAGGGCTCACACACCGTCAGTGCCACCAGCGCGAAGAAAGAAGAGTTGAACACGTCTTGCTCCATTATCTAAAGAGAAAGTGAAAAGCGTCAAGAAGCATGATGTTGTACAGAAACATTGCAATGGCTTCACTACATGTTTCAAAGGCAGAAAAAAGTCGCTAACCTCTTTTTTATCCATTTATATGTTTTAATTTTGATTAAATGTTTTAATTATGTTGTCCCTAAAGTGTAAGATCAACAAAAATACCTTCCAGAGGTCCTGTGGACACTTTTGCAGTACCATTGTGGAGAACTCCAAAATTCGGACAATGATTGAGCATTTGTTGTAGTTGTACTGCTCCGTCTCACGAGGGCTGAAGTGTGACTGACCCACATTACCCATTTTGAAGCAAGCCCTGGCAGCCTGAATGTCCTGCATGGACAGCTCTGTAAGGAAGAAACGGAGCGCTGGCAAAAAGCTGGACTTCTCACCAGTGCCTGGATGAGAGACAGAAAGTATTAGCATTGCTTCAACAGTTACAGACTTTTTTCTTAAGTTTAGATATTTCTTGATGTGAATTTACCCACCCAGGATCCTCTGGGGTTGCATACAGCGCAGGTTTGTGAATGTGTTATAGCAGTCAAGAGCAGCCAGCAGCAGATCCATCCACTGTAAGGTGCTTCTGATGCTGAAAGGGGCTTCAACCTCTTTCAAAGTAGGCTGGGAGAACAAACCGCCTCCCTCTAAACATGAAATGAGAAATCCTGGACCACGGTGCTTCACCTGTTCATCCAGCCACACCGCAGGAGATGCATTACCTGACAAAAATCAAGAGAGAATACGCATGCATATAGTGATAAAGCTGAAGACAAATTTTTTTGTTTTGTTCTTTGTTGAAGAAGTCTCTTCCAGAAAGTTACCAGTTAAAAGCTTTATAGTTGTTTATGCTCTGCTAAAAAACTAAACAATTTCATGCCAGTTCTCTTACATTTAGTAAATTGTATTTATGCAGTGTTCAGATTCTGAAGAAGGACAGGGAATGGTCTCCAAAGAGAACAGTCCCCGATTGACAATAAAACCACTGTACAGTATGTCCTTCATACAGTACCTGGCAGCAGAGGCACAAACTCATAGAAGAGCTCCATGCTTTTGTGTCTGCATTCAGTCTGTGCTCTTCCACACTGGGTCAGCAGCCACATGACTACATCTGACAAGCACACGGACTGATCTGGAGGGAAACCTCTGAAAAAGAAAAAAATACAGGTCTGTCAGCTAGCGACACAAAATTTTTTAACCTTACTCACACCACTATGAAATGAAGCTTGTTAGGACAATAATAAAACCAAATGTATGTGTACCTAGGTATACGTCTCTTTGACTTCTTATTGAGCGAGTCTGCCTTGTGTTTAATGATTCTCTTCAGATGATCCAGGGAGCTACAACACTGCTGGACAGTTCCTGTGTAGACAATGACAATAAGAAAGCAATATAATAGTCATGACCATCAAACAAGATGTCTTGATAATGAAAATAGCTGAGTTTAGTTTCTTACCCACAGATTTTTCATCAAAATGAGCCAGAGCTAGACTCTCAACAAACACCACCAGCACCTCAAAGACAAACTGCTCCACCAAAGAGCTCTCTTCTCTGAGAAACAAAATAATATTTGGATAAACATTGCATTACATATGCATTCACAACAACTTTTTTTTTTACCCAAAAAGGCAGAGCACACTGCTGAAATGTTGAGAGGCTGTAGTATTTGTAGCCCATCTTATTCTACCACCCACCTGAATTGCCTGTACATGCTGTTAAAGGCAAGTGCAGCTCCAAGCCTCTTGAAGACATTGGGGTGTAAGGCCAGGCTGTAGATACGTTTGAAGAGAGATTTTATATTGGCTGGGCTCTTTTCCTGCTGCTTGGGGGTTGTCTGTTTAATGGACCATTTGACAAATTCCTGGATACAGGTCCCACTGAAGTCTCTAAGGGTGCTGTCTAACGGATCCACAACGCCATCCTGCGCAACATAAACATACAGAATTAATGCAAATGTTTAAAGACAAAATTTAAAGGTGTAATTACAGACATCTGGCTCAATGTGGAATAAAATAATTGGTTTACCAAAATGGCCTCCAGCACTGCCACTGTGTCTTGGCTCTCAAACTTTCTGTTGTTGGTGAACCAGTGGATAAGCTGCATTACCAGAGGTTCAAAGAGCTGCCTCGTCACCTGAAGAAGTAACAGCGTTTGAATGATTGTCAAACTTACACATGACTGTAACAGAGACAAAATGTATTTAATAAACCATAAACTTCAGCAAACATCCATGTGGGTCACAAAATTTCCTAAATTTATACAGTCATTGTGTAAACAGAAATTAATTTGTTTTTGCCCCATCAACAACTGCTGTTTATATTGAAGACCAAATATTGAAACATCCTACAGTAGATACTGTGAATTTAAATGCTTGAAAATGTGGTGTGTCATCATTACAGGAGGATTATAGGAGGAAATATCTCGGTCCTATATGGGCAACCTTGGATGCAAAAAAACATTTGAGGAGCACATATAAAGTAAAAGACCTGGTCGACATCACAGGCCAAGCGTAGAAGAACAGGAAAGACTTTTCTGTGTAGGTTGTACATGGGAGGAGCAGACTTGTCATCTTCGGTCATCTGGGCTCCTTTTCCCACCATGTATATGACCAGACTATGCAGAAGCTCACACGCCGCCACCTACACACCAGACAACACTTAAAAATTTTAACCTGAATTTATTGGTTCATTTATTCGTTAATGAACTTCATCTACAATGATAAGGACCGAGGACTGTGATTACTTTAGTTTGTCTGTCACTGGAGGACAATGCCAGCTCTGTGACTCGTGGCAGGAAAGAGTCCAGGTAGATCTCAGGCTTCATGTCTTTAAAAGGCACGGCAAAACTCAGCCTCTTCTCACTGTCCCACGCTACAAAACACTTCATCATGTCCTCCGCAGAAACAGCTTGGGTTGGATGAGAGAAAACTTTTAAAAAAGAGCTTTTTAAAGCAAGAAAACTAGTAAACATAGTTAACAAGTACTGACTGAAGAAAGCCGGTGATTGATTTATTTAAAAGAGGCAGAAATAAAGCGACCTGTCACAAGGCTCCTATTGAGCTGTCCTCCCAAGTGTCCGAGCAGACGTACCACCCTGCGTCTCACAGCAGCAATCGGAGATTCATCTCCCTAACAACCACAGGAACATCGGAACACCACCGTCAATGTGCTCAACAAACAGGCTATTGAATACCTGTGCATTTCACCTCTGAATTAAACAGACACATTGGAAATATGGCAAACAAATCAATTTTATTACCACAGAAAAGTGTTTTGATTTCTTCAGAAGCCTCATCATGACTTTTCCGTAACTTTTTGCACTTCCCGTGGATACAAATGTCACTTCCATATTGCCATTATCTTTTTCTAATGGGATGAAAAAAAACAAATGAATTGGATGCTGAAAAAAATGACTTTGAAACAGTGACTAGAGAAATAATAATCACCGACCCTTAGATATATTCAAAAGTAGATTTTCAGTAGTAAATGGTGGACATTTCTTTGACAGTACAGTATTCAGGAAATATATGATGAGATTATGAATTACTGACCAGAGTTAGTGGTTGTTTTCAGGTAGCCATCTAAATGTGGCAGTATGTCTGCGTAGTGTGGCTGCATGATAGCAGCAGGAATAAGAGAAGACCAGGACTCCAGAGCATCCAGCGCTGCTGTGGCTAAAGGAGCATGACTCAAACCCAGCCGCAGAGCAGCCTGCAACCAAAGAAAATTCCATTATAATATCATGTTTCTCTTTGTTTCTGAATGATTTGCCATTACTAAAATAAACCCCCCACAAAATTGTCTTTAATTTTCTAACCTGCAGAGCTGGGATATATGCCATGATATCCAGAGCCACCATGTCAGGATGAAGAGAGAGGATGAACATCAGACAGGCAGCCAGGAGCTCATCTTTATATTGCTTCATACGCACACAAACCTGAGGAAACAGAGACTTTTAATCTTCGCATTCATCATATAAATCCATACGAACAGAGCAAAAACTCCTTTAAGAAACAAAGCTGACTGCAATGTTAAAGCATCCAACACAGAAAAAAACTGTCAAAAAGAGTTCACACCTCCTTTCCAAACTTTGCGAGCAGTGAAAAACAGGCACTCTCCACGTTTGAGCCACCGCCAACACTTTTTGGCTCTTGTTTTAGGTCCTATAAATAAGAAGTGGATTAGGACAGGTTTTGTCAAAGTTCATCGACACATTAAATTGAGAAGTTAGTATGTTAGCATGTGTATACCTGAAAATAGTGGATTTTCTTGGCAATGCCCAAAGAAAGGGAGAGGAGCTTATAAAAGCCGCTGACCAGAGGGAAACGTATGGATTGCAGAATAAGCTCGTGACACAGGGGGTGCATCCACTGGGCAAAATACTCAGGATTTCTTGAAGGTAATAATTCACTATAAAAAGGATAACAATAATCTTATGCATGCAATCTCACGCAAAAAGAACGCAAATAAGATTTGTTTGATTTCTGAATGTTCCGGTGAAAAAGAGTTTTGACACCTGCAAAAGTCAACCAAGTTAATAAAGGCAATGAAGTCTTTGGGTTTGTTGGGCGTAAGGTTTGCCGTGGGGTCAGATGAGGGCATAAATCCAGAACTTGCATCACTCTGTGCCAAAGAAAAAGTAGAAATATTTCACTAAACTGACCAAAATATTCAAAACTTGTTGAAATTATTATTATTTTTTTTTATGTATGATCCGTTTATTTAACCATGCAAATTTTTCTATCCACTCAAGGTGCAGCAGTGTAACAGTACCTCCTCAGCTACACTGACTTTCTGCACTGAAAGATCAAGTTTCTCCACAATCTTCATGACTGACTGCACCAGTGCGTCATATAAATGTCGGTTTATGTCTCTTAGGTTGTAGTTCTTGGCAGCTGAAGCCCCATCCATGAATCCTGTGTCCTAAAACACAGGCAAAAGATATTAGGTTAAACTTTCAAAACAAAGTGAGCAGAGTACATATAAAACAACTTTTAAGATTAAAGGGTTGCATTCTAACCAAGTAACATATTTGTTAAGCAGAACAAATTAAACTATTACCATTACTAATACCCTACATAAAAAAAAAATAAAACTTCTTACTTTAAGGTTTTCACAGTCCAGAAGCCCCTTAAAAAGGTCCAAGTAGTCCTTTGAGGAAGGAACTTTCCATTTCCCAGAGCGCACCAGGGTAGAGTCATCCTCAGTCTGAGAAGCACCTGAAGGAATGTTCTGCTCCTAATGGGCAGGTGTATATTATGATATCATGACAACCACAATATGAACCTAAATGCAAGAGATCAACACTTTCAGGAAAAACACTTACGTCTGACTGAGGAACTGGCTTAGAGCACACTCTGATCAAGCCTTGGTGAACTGTTGAAGAAATGAAGAGTGTGAGCACTTGTAAATCTAACCATGAATCAGGCCAGCCAAAGCTAACCTACATTTCATCCTTACCCACAGAACTAGTGAAGCTCCAGAGGACTGGGCCTCGAACTGCCATGGCAACAAACACCTTGATGATGGAGCGGCAGGTGGCGTACTGCATTCTCTGGCTGTACTGAGGGAAGCTGTCCATCTGAACCACAAGGAGGCGCTCTAGCACAGGAGTGTACACTTCAGGGATCTGCAGCCAGGTACAGAAATTACATTAGAATCTTTTAGGTGAAAACAGGTGAACTGCATGTATTGATTTGATTCTATGGCACTTCATTTCTGGGCTCTTAATACAAAGATCAGACTTATTAGGTGCAGTATCATAGAACAGAGGACTTAAACCTGACCTGGTGGGTCGTTATCGGCCATTAATGCGAGACTCTTATCGCACAATAAAAAAAATATTGCCGTTAATCTATGTACAAAGTTGGGTTGGAGTCTATACCACAAGCTATGGTGACTTTCACCTTTAGCGCGGATGTATAGCCGAATTACACTGTAGCTTTATTCGGGCGGGACTACTGTACATGTGAGCTTCGATCCTTATCACCTGTCGTTCGAGATCTTCATATACCGTTTGGAATGCGTTGGTATTAGATCCACGAAACCTGCGCGCTGACAGACTTCCGCGTCACATGCGCATTGTGTTTGTTTATCCTGAAGCGTCTGATCGCGGCTGCGGATAAATGCACTCGCATTTTCTAATGCTTTTATACAAAACTGATGAACACACCGTCAGTTATGTTTTCAGAGCAGAGCAAAACAACTGATTAATTTCAAAATTAATCTAGATTAATCTAGATTAAAAAAATGTATCTATGCCCACCCCTAATATATATATGCATACTGTATATACACTACCGTTCAAAAATTTTAGAACAGTAAGATATTTAATGGTTTTTAAAGATGTTTCTTCTGCTCCTCAAGGCTGTATTTATTAGATTAAAAATACAGAAAAAAAATGTAATATTGTGAAATATTATTTCAATTTTAAATAACTGTTTTCTGTGTGAATATGTTTTAAAATGTTGATTACATTAAAATGTAATCAACATTTTTAATGGATTAGATCGAGCATCGCACAGCTCAAAGCAAAATTGATTCATCATACCCGGTCAAGGTGTACCAGAACACTAGCTATGGAGTCAAGGAAGCTCGGCAGCTGGTAGACATTATCATCATCCCGGTCAGTCTCAGTCAGATACATCTGCTTGCACCGCTGAATCAGCTCTGTGTACATCAGATCGACATCCTGAGGGCACACCACCTTGCACGGCTAAAGGCAAACAGTTAGAGAATCTTAAAACTACAAACATAAAATAGAAAAAACTAGAACAGTGCAATATAATTAGACTTGCTGAGAGACACTGATTATAGATTTATGCTACTATTCTGTTGAACTGTACAAACCGCAGCAAACAAGCCATATCCTCTAATAGCAATGGACAGTTCTTTATTAGTGGATTCCATGGTCCTGATGATAGTACAGAACTTCAGCATGAAGTACCTCAGCTTGCTCTTGTGCAACTCAATGTTTTCTGCCACAAGAGTGGCCACCTTTACCACAGTGAGAGGAAATGTTTGATAAAATATCATCATAACCAAGTTTAATTAAATACATTAAATAATCAATTAGCAGAAAATACCTGTTTTAGGAAAGACTCGAGTGCTGTGTAACTACTCTTTTTCAGCTCGGAATTTATATGTCCACAGTGTTTGGACATAACATCAAAGATAGACATATAATGATCCATGAGACAACTGCCGAACTGGTTTGAGTGCTTAGCAAACAGTTTGAGACCGGCTGTCAAGAGTAAACAAAATAATAATAATAATAATTATAATAATAAATAAACAAATAAAAACAATGAATAAGCTAAAAATACAGGACAAAATTAAATGCCACTCACCAAAGATGACTGCATATCGTTTCATATCAGTCTAGAGATGCAAAGGAGGAAGAAATATATGTATTAGGAGCCCTTAACAGAAAATGTGACGCACTACACAAAAAAATGGTAAAAAGACGAACATCTATTAATCCTACCTGTGGACTGATTGCCTTCAGCGCGTAATCAAATATCTCTTTTGAAATAACTGGGTCTGTTTGAAGACAAGCATATTCATTCAGTAATACAGACTAAGACTAGTTCTGGGGCCAGTTGCATAAACTTAGCCTCCAGTTAAAGACAGTGTCTTAAGAGCTAATCTGACCAACTAGACGTTAGCCAAGAGTAATCGGTTTTATTTTTTGGATTCAACTTAGCCTAATCTACATTTTTATGTAACTGAATAAAAAAAAAGCTAAAACCTTTACAAATTTTGCTGCCTAACTTTTACGACTAGTCTTAAGCTTTTATGCAACCGGCCCCTGGACAGAAAATGTACACAAACACACGCCCACCTTCTTCCATTGATTTGGTGAAGTTCACCATCAGAGCTGCGATTCCTTTCAGGCATCCAGCAACAACAGGAAGTTTTGGCTCCTTTGTAGTAGATGTCATCTGAAAAACATTGATTTTAGCACTTCTATACGTACATAATAGATCACTTTTGCATATAAGGATGTCTTTACCTGTCCTTTCAGTTCACCCAGGTAGGCCTTGTAGAGTCTGTCATAGTTGTTGACCATCTCACTGGGATGCACTTCACCAAGCACTCCGAGAAGTTCATAAATGCAACCCAGCACTGTTGGTAGGGAATGTGGTGTTTTAATAACGCAAACAGTATGTTCTAATGTTTTTGTTTGTATTCTGACATTCAACTAAAAGTAGATAATAACTTGCCTGTATCAGGTATCTTACTCTTCTGAGATAACTCTCCATAAAATTTGTTGAACATATCACCAACTTTAAAATCCTGGGTGATGCTGGAGTCTTTAGTGAGATACAGTATCTAGAGAGATTTGTGGAAAGTTAATATATATCTATCTCAAAATATATCATTAGCACAGGTTCTCCGTCTCCAAGTCAGAGGTATCATGACATTTAAAGAAAATCCTTCGACTTGCAGACCTTAAGTCAACTGGCAACAAGTAGGTGAAGTCTCAAGTGCGAGGTGCAGCACACAGTAGGTCAACAGAACTTACTTTGATTAGAAGATCTAAAGCAGGGTTTCGGCACTTTGCTGCTTTGTCCTTTGTGTAGACAACAATACAAACGTCCTATCCGTGCAGGGAAAGTAATTAGTGCTACAAATGTGATATGTCATTTTAGACAAGCCAGAAAGACGTTTTAATGAACTATACCTTTAGTTCGACTGCATAGTTCTTCTCCCATCCTCGGACATTGACTGAGATTCTCTCCAGAAATGTCCCAAAAAAATTCAGAATGTCCACTCTTGTGTCCCGCAGCTGTGGAGAAACATTTTTTTTAATAAATGTATACTATCTCAGGAAGATCTACCATATATCGTTACTAGAAATAGCCTGTAAACACCTCTTACCATTTCATTAGAGAGAGACTTTCGGAGAAAGCTAAGTAATCCCTCTTCTTTGGCAAAAAGCAAAGACGTCTGTAAAACTGAAAATATATTCATATTGACATTTCAAGATCAACTTTACTGATTACTGTATGCACATAACTACATCAATGGTGATTTTATACGCACACTTTTTGGCACAAGTACGGCGCTGAGCTTTACTTTAGGATTTGTCTTTGCACCATTTTATGTGCATGCATGCATGCAACTGCCAACCTGCTGCATGCGCCCATGTAATCTTATTTTGCTTACTTATCCATAAAAGTAATAATGATATATTTTATATTTTGCATGAAAACAATGCAATGCTTTTTTGCACGAAAAAGTCCTTACCAAGTTCATTCTCGTTCTTAGTTATCATGCATTCCTGACCCAAGTCTCCAATAATGTCATGGCAGACTATAGCAGTATTCCTGCTCTCTGTGTCTCCAAGGAATGAATGAAGCTTCAGGAGATAACCCTGGATCCCTCCAACAGTGGAAGTATCAGAAGACATCACTTATCTCTGTTGCTTACATCAGAAACGAATAAAAGTCGACTGAAAGCGCATTCAAGTAAAGTGAGTTCGTGTCAAGGCGGCAAAACAGAACAACACAAACACACGTGAACGCGCTCACTTCCTGCTTGGACCGCACGTCACTCTGGAAGAACAATAACTAGTGTTCACCGCGTGATGACGCTGTTTGCTCGCCAACAGATTCTGTTCCCGCCTTGCTGGTTCTGCAGAAAAGGATTTTCCTCAAAGTAATATGCAAAAAAAAAATATGACTCGCATAAATATGACTGGGAAGTCTTCTTGGCAAGCTCATGCTGCCTTAACTCATAAACCTTAACTCTTAATTGTATGCACTACACTATCTACAGTGCATAAAAACCCGTCTTAACCTCATGTCTATAGTAAAAATAAAAAAATAAAAAATCCTTAAAAGATTATAAAGTTAAAGCTTACTTAACCCTGTACTATCAGTACAAAAATAATCCCACCTAGAATTCTAATATGTAGAGTGGAAGAAAAACTAACTCTATACTTCAGGGGTCACCAGACTCGCTGCTGGAGGGCCGGTGTCCTGCAGAGTTTTCTCCAACCCTAATTAAACAAATTAAACACACCTGAAGCAGCTAAGCTGGTCTAGGTTTACCTGAAATGGTCTCTTCATTACAATGTGTAAACTATGCACCTTATCTGCCCTAAATAGAATTACTAATATCATATAGAATCACATTTAGAATGGATAGTATGCACATTAGGATGCAGGCTTTGTGTTTTATAGTCCACGTAATATGTGCAAACAAATTTAGGCCAATTGTTTACATTTTCAAAAAAAGCATGAAACTTGTTACCATTGTAGAGGTTAGGGCCATGAACATGGAGCCATTGCGAAAACGCTTTGAAAAAAACCATTTTACTTTCCAGCATAACCAAATTATGTATTGTGTTTAATATCTCCTGAACCAAAAGAAAATCAGGACCTGGGTTTACAGTAGAGTTACCGAGTGGGTTTCATACACTATAAAAACAACTGATTGGTCAAGAGCATGTATTTTGAGGCAGTCAAGAAAATGACATTTTTACATTTCATTCAACAAAATATTCAATTCAATTCAATTCTATTCTATTCAAATTTATTTGTATAGCGCTTTTCATGATACATATCATTGCAAAGCAGCTTTACACCAAAGTAATGTT
>JAUMHQ010000059.1:15208548-15225867 GCA_032361165.1 Enteromius paludinosus
TAAATGGACCTGTAAAACCGTTTCTGGGCATTTTTTCCCCTTACCTAAGCTACATACCTTCTATGTACATATCAGAGGACAACTTAAAATATTCTCTCAATGCATTCTATGACACCTTTAAATATTTTCTTATATTATGGAGTGTTAAAGGTGCTTCTGTTATAACCCTAAACTCCTTTATTATTTAGTATCTAAAAACCTGAAAACAAATGTTTTGATGCACTGTGATGAAGCAACTGGGGCCTGTTCCCTAAAAACAAGATTAGAGTATAAGCCAGGCTTATTTAAATTAGTCTGACTTATTGCCAGTTAATTTGTATTAAAATAAGTCAGACTATCTGCTATAAGCCTGGCTTATTTGGTAAACTTGTTTTATGGAACAGGCCCCTGGTGTGTCTGTAATAAGATGCAATGTTTAGCTTGTTCACGTTGTGTCTTGCCTGAAGTTCATGAACTTAAGGCATGTCTGCACAATCATATGCAGAACCAGCACCTTTTAGATTGACAATATATTAAGACCTCTGTGCATCTTGACTTAGCTGTGCCTCGCTGGGACTTGTATGCATTGTATGCACAAGTATTCCTCCTGAACATTAGTAAATGTGACACAATGAATGTACAGTATAATCAGATATTTGCAGGATTGAGTACTCGTCTTTCATAAGATAACAAAATGTCATGCTGGACACAAGACATGTTACAATCACATTATATATGCATATTAGTCTAACATTTTCGATTTCAGTCAGGCTAAAGCACTTGCACTGCATTTTAAAAAGATAACTCATTACTGTAGTCCAAATTAGATTTCATTGACGCATAGTGCTTCATGTCTGGACAAAGATTCTGCATAGGAAATGGGGTCAGCCGTCAGCCAGCCATCACACATCACATTAACATTAACTAACAACAGCAGGAAATTAACTTGAGCTAAATGAAATGAGCTACCTTAGCTTTTCAACTGCCTTAAGATTGGATAGGATGACTTTGAGTAAAGGAGAAGATTTTCCTTTCTGCATAATAACTGCGACTGAGACTTTATATTAGGTGGTCTTAACTACTATGTACTTAAGTCAAAAATAAGTAGAATATACTTATTGCATTCATATTGTATTGCAGGACATTTGTGCTGCTATTTAGGTGGGATACAGGTATGGTTAGGGACAGGTTTGGTGGTATGGGTAGGTGTAAGGGATGGGTCAACGGTGTAATTATAAATTAATTACAGATGTAATAACATGTATAAGTACACAATAAATGCATTGTATCAAATTATTAATTTTAAATGTAACTAGAAAAGGCCACCTAGTGTAAAGTTGAACCAATGACAGAAAGGAGAACTTGTTCTCTTTACCAGATTAACGTTCATCGCAGCTCCTTATAATAATGATTTCTGTTGTTTTGGCCACAGAACCAGATCAGTAACATCAGTGAACTCACTCCAGAGGGCAAAGCCGGAGCCACCTGGCCCATCGGAATCAACCCACCTTTCCGACCCAAAACCCGCTTTGAGGTGATCAACTGGGAATACTTCACCGAAGAGCACATTTATTCATGCGCCGATAGCTCTCCGAAGTGTGAACTTCGAGGTGCGGACAGGGCAGACGTCAGTTCAGTCCTGGAGACGGCAGTGGGCCGTCTGAACGAACGCTATCAGCCTCAGTTGCGTTTCCGTAAACTGCGTCTGCTGAATGGGTACCGGCGCTTCGATCCCACACGAGGCATGGAGTACGTGCTGGATTTGGCCCTGGAAGCTTTTACACAGAAAGGTCACAGTCAGGTCATCGCCAAACGGGTGAGTCTGCTGAAACCGCTCAGTGCTGTCGAGATCATCCCAATGCCATACGTGACAGAAGCAACACGGGTACAGGTGATCCTCCCTGTGACGGCACAAGATCAAGACTTTGTGAGTAACTTCCTTGACATGTATGTCATGAATGCTCTGGATACCCATGACAATGCTCTTCTCACCTTCTTGTTTGTGTATGACCCCTTCGACGCCCAACGAGTCAGCCAGACGGACGTCTTTGCAGGTGTCAAAGCCATGATTAGTGAGGTAGAGAAGCGTTACGGTGACGTAAAGATTCCTTGGATTAGCGTAAAGACTGAAGTGCCATCGCAGGTCAAGCTGATGGACATCATCTCCAAGAAGCACCCAGTTGACACCCTGTTCTTCCTGGCGAGTGTTTGGACCGAGGTCAATGCTGACTTCCTTAATCGCTGCCGTATGAATGCTATCAGCAATTGGCAGGTCTTCTTCCCGATCCACTTTCAAGAGTACAGCCCCGCTTTGGTCTACCGCGACCAACAGCCTTCCGCCGCATCATCGTTTGCGTCCGAGTCACTGCGAGATGGCCATTTTGACCGCCACGTCTTTGAAGAAGCCTGCTTCTACAATGCAGACTATATGGCTGCCCGAACAAAAATGGCGGCTGACATCTTGGACAATGACGAGTTGCTTGAGAGCATGGACGTCTACGAGATCTTTGTGCGTTATTCAGGGCTGCACGTGTTTCGGGCTGTCGAGCCAGCGCTAGTTCAGAAGTATGTGCACAGAGAATGTAACCCGCGCTTCAGTGAGGACATCTATCACCGCTGTGTGCTCAGTAACCTCGAGGGGCTGGCCTCTCGATCGCACCTAGCTATGGCTCTGTTTGAACAGGAGCAGGCTAACAGCACCTGAACTGACTACTACTGCAACCCTTAAGCGTCTTGATACTCATTTAGGTGGCCTTAAATGACCTACTGATATTGACGGAGTGAATTTCACCCTGATGCTGTGAACTTCCAGTCATCTCAGTTCAGCCAAACACGGTGAAGTCACCTTGCGAAAAAATCTGTACATCTTGCTTTCTTTTGCGGAACATAGAGGACATTTTGAAGAATGTGTTTTGTTTAGTTTAGTTCATGACTATACAGCGAATGTCAAAGGTGACCATTTCTTTTTGTTGTGGAAAGAAATTCAGGTTTAAATTGACTAGACGATTTACAGATTTTCCATTTTTTGGGTCCCCTCAGGGATCTACATGAAATGGAGTTAACCTATGAATGTGTGTCTAATTTAACTAGAAAACAATTCATTCACAATATCTTCATAACTCATTTTAAATAAAACTTGAGGAGTGCATTTCATCTCGTTTACATTAATACTGATGATTGAATGCAGGAACCTGAAGTTAGCAATAGAAATGCATTCAGTAGAGGTTCTAATCTCAGTAACATGAGCCATCTTTCTTCCTCCAGATATATGATTGTATGACCTTTGAAAAGAATGTGCTGAAGATTTCAGGACTGAATAAAAAAAGTATATGTGAAACCTGATTAAGAAACATTAATATGATGCACCCACTTACAGTACATACACTATATACATATTTTATCAAGTATCTTGAACTAAAAAGAAATAAGCAACACTAGTAGTAACTGGTTAAAGGGTTAGTTCCTGGTTACAAAACACGCATTTCTTGCCAACTCGTGGTTTCTAGTTTGACATCAGTGATACTGAACACCATTGGTTCTCGCATTTAACTAAAAGTGGCATTCCATATTTAAATATAGGCGTGTGTGAACCTGACTCGTGAAGGGACCTTTAGAGATTGTTGTACAAAGAGTGCCTATACTCTTGAAAAACAGATTGGAGGAAATGAACATGTTTTACTTAACTAGCTTGGTCTGGTTCACCACATTCTGCACATTTTCAGCCCCCTCCACTTTTTTTAACGGATTTCTTGCTAATGAGAGATGAAATTCAGTACACACTAATGTTTATAGGGGCAGAAACATTGATGCATAGCTTAATACAGTACATTATCCATCCAACTGTATGTATGGAAGTCTTTTTCTCTGTTCTTTCATGTATTTCAGAGAACAGAGGGAAGCCCTGTGGATTTTGCCAGGTCTAGAGTAGAGAGGTGGTGAATGGTTCTTTCAAAGTGGAGGGTGTGGCTGGCCGGCTGCTGAATACAAACACTTTACTCACTGGCATAATGACACATTTATCACCTCAAGAGTTAGAAAAAGAAAACATGCTGAATTAATCACTAATAATTAATACTTCCTGCTATGTCACCACAAAATAATGGTTTTTAGAGTCTTTTATTCCCTCCACTTTTATTATTTTCAACCATTTTGATTCAAAGACCCCTTTGTCCAAAGAATATATGACCTAATCTTTTTTCTTTATTTTCTGTTTCATAGGATTCTAAAAATAATTTATGTAATTTGATATAATGTCGTGAGGCCCTTTGTATGCCTTGGTTGCACTAATTCGCATGACCAGAATAAACTCTCGACACACTTTTCATTCACAAACTTTGGCAAGCGCTTGTTTATTTACATCCTCACTATGCTACACATGTACGTCTGTAGTTTTGATCTCTCTAGCTGAACAGTGATACAAGATGAGAAAGCAGACATATACAGACTGTGTGAGAGAGAAAACAATACATAGCAGATCATTAAAACCTACTGTTCAGATGTCTGCTGGCAGTACTTCTATGAACAAACCGAAGAAAAAGACGGACACTATAACCCAAACCTGGTTATAATAAAGATTTGAGAGCCCAGGAGAACTCTAGTAGTGAATACCTCAATACTTGTGTGGCGTTTAATCAAAGCGATACCAATAAACGTGATTTTAAGCACACAAACGGTTGGATATTTTCCCTTAAAGAAGCGCTGGAGGGCAGCATGATCCACACAACGACTACAAGCAAGAGAGATGCTAACATTGAACCCTTAACCACATGATGGTCAGGTAAAGCACAGTCGGTGGCTTAGAGAATAGAGAAGAGGTTACTTTACACATGAGAACAAAAAACCTTGTTTTAGGTAGATGTTATAATTCAAGTTTATAGTGTTCAAAATGGCTGACTATACATGTAGTACCCAAAAGATTTGATTGGAGGTGCTGTTGTTGCCCAACAGGCTCTGTAGAAACCATTGGTGTGCTTCTCTTATGCTTATTAAATTGCAAAGTCTTTTTAAAAGACAAAACAAAAAATATGTGACCTAAAATGGCCCCTGCTGTTCATGTTGGTACTGTATGTAGAGGCTGTGGCCCAGACCACAGAGGGTCACTAACTAAAGAAATTCAGTGCTCTTCTGACCAGGTCCCAAGCAGTCAGAAGGTTTCTCATGTCCTTGTATGAAAGTATAAAAATGTGTCCATGCAGCATGCATAGGTCTGAAAAGAGACAACACGCAGGTCACCAGAACTCCTCTTTCCTCATGAGAAGATGTGTGAGCATCACAGGCAAACTGTAAGAACACAATAATTGACCTGTACAAACCAACCTTCGGCTGACAGAAAAGAAGCAGCAGAGGGTTCACGATCAAAACCCAGAGCCAATTTAGAAGTCATGTGACATTTATTCCCGAGTTCATACTTCATTTCTCTACTTGTTTGTTTATGTGACATATAATTAGCATGGAAAGTGTTTAGAGCGCTCAGGTGTGATCCGTGATTTAGTGCAAAGACTCTATGAGTCAAAGTAATTTTTAAAAGCACTGTTTTCACAGCTATGGAGAAATGGGAATTTTTAAAAAGGGTATTTTTAAAAATGCATCCTTCATCTATTAAAAAGGCCTTCATCTAGTCAAAGTCTGTACACTATCTTTTTAAAAGTAAATTACACCTTTGGTAAAACATCAAACAACACTAATGCTATAAAATCCTTCAACATTAGTGAGAAACACAAATGCCCACAGTGTGCTATTTTAAACAATACTATTGAAATGGATAACAAATAATGCTGGATTCAAAGAAACTGCTCCAAGAAGATGGTAATGCCATGTCCACAAAAAAAGGTTTAGGCGAAGAGCAAAGAAATGTCTGTGAAAAGCAAGATTTTACAGAATATTCACTTTTATCAAGCTGACTGATAATCTATCGAGTCTGACGTCACCACATCTGGGTCCAAACGCTTCCTTAGATCCCAAAAAACAAACAAATGGTGCTAATATACACTTGCAGTGTGCTACTAAAAAAAAATCATGATCCTAACCTTTAGGTTCATACTGAAATCTCAGTTGACTAGACAGCGATTCATCTTTTCTGACTTGATAAAATTTTGGTGATTGGGACACTGAGCCCAAATTGTAGTGTACACTGGAAGCTTAGCCTAAAGGTGTACCATTAATGTGCAGTGCTCATAAATGGCAGCCGAGATTTTATTCCCATTTGGAGGCTTGGACCCAGACACAGTGTTTAATACGTCACAACTTAAGCGGGTTTTATTTCTGAATAACTTGTGTCAGCATGCTGGGACGGCCCATTTTCTCTGTATATGTGAAAACCTCTCAGAAACCGTCTGTGACCTATCAGATTCATTCAAAGTCAATCAATGACTATGTCAGGACTGTCCTGAGGCAAAATACACAGCAACTACACAGAATTCAATCAAAAAAGTGTGAAGATCATTCTGACTTTAGTGGGGGTGTAGTTACTGTTTTGTCTTTATATGTCAGAATAGCTTTTAAATACTTGACTAAAAAGATGTCCTTCAGTCTTCTAGAATTATTTATGTACACTATTTATTTAAAAAACGCAGCTAAATCTCATTAGTGTGGCTGGGACAGACAGCACAGAGTGATAGACCCTGTAAGCCACCAGCTCGGTTAATACTGAATGATTCTCTTTTTTTTAAGCTGCCTCCCTTAAAGTACTTCACGAATACACTTCTGGATAAAAGTGTTAATAATGGAGCCAATTATTGTAGCTCCACTGATTCCCAACACTGACAGACATACAAAATGACCTTTCTGATCAATACCCAAGAACAAAAATGATACAAGTGTGGGCTAAATTAGAGACATCATCGAGTCCAAACGTGTGTGTGAATGCCAGGAATTGATGACTGACAGGAAGAAGAGCCGAATCACAAATGAATCAACGTTGGATCAACAGTCTAGGAGACTGAGCCGGCTCTGAAGTCATCAAGTTCAAAATGCTGGTGGATGCGATTGGCATTAAAAACCAGAAATCCAAACAGTGCACAGATGATTTCATCCAGGAATGGAAGACACAGCACTGTGATTGGCTGAAATGCACATACTATACAATGGGGCTGCTGGAGTAACGGTGTGACTGGTCCAGGGTGGTGGATTGTAGGTCACAGTGACAGCAATGATGACTGGACACGCACACAAACCCCCATACACCGCGGATAATAATGCAGTGTTGTCACAAATGAGCCATGTTTTCTGAACGTGGTCGGTGTGAGTTCTAGGTGTTCCTCAAGGCCAAGGCCTGCTCCAGCTCCTGCCTCCTCTGCTGAATCTTTGGAAGCAGAAAGACATATAACATCCTGTTTTATGGTAGACCAGTAGAAGGTGCAAACGAGTCATCGTATATTGTGATATTGTTACCTTGCAGTAGAAGTAACGGCTAACAGCCTCCTGAGACCAGGGCTCATGATAAAACTCTGCTCTCCTCTCTTCCTCTGGGTTCCCAACAACATCTGTCATCAGCTACAAACAATCAAAATGTGTTACCCGTTAGAAATGTAGGACATGAAGTATTTAAGGGGCACACTTGCAGAGAAAGAAATCACATAAAAAAGGAATCACACATACATTAAAATTAGTAATACTGAGAAATATTATTATTAATATTATACAATTAAAAATTGTTATTTGTTTTTTTATTTTAATACATTTTAAATGTTATTTATTCCTTTGAATTTTCAGCCTCTTATGCCCCTTAAGGCTGCATCTTCAGAAAAAAATTATAATAATAATTTTGCAAAATATTAGTGCAACTCAAAAGAACTGCTTTCCATTTCAATATATTTTAATGTATTCATTTTCATTTATTCCTGTGATGGCAAAGCTGAAGAGTCCAGTCCTTCAGAAATAATTATTCTCATTATCAGTTGTACTGCCTAATATTTTGTTTTCAGGATTCTGTAATGTGGTAATTGTTAAAGATGTTGTGAAAAAAATTAACTAGTCTTTATTCTAACTTTTAATGAACTTGATGCACCCTTGCTTAGTAAAATTATTAATTTCTTTTGAAAAGTAAGAACCTGAGCCCAATTGAATGGCAGTGTATGAGGGCAGTTGAAGCTTCAGATTTTATTACTGAATATGAAGCAAATACCTTGTTGGTGCTTCTACAAATTTGGTTTAAAGCGTGTAATAACTATCACTAACAGCAGCAACAGAACAGAATAGCAAACTTAATTTCCAAACAGATTTACCAAACACTCCTACTGCCCCTTCTGACCTGTTCCAAACTAACAGGTAGTCCCGCCCTAAACTCATGCCATTGGTTGAGCCAGAAGTTGACATATCGGACCACTCAAACACTCCGAGCAATGTTTTGAAACCGGCACAGAGCCACTGTGTTTACACATGTTGGGACTTTCAGCCTACAGCTGGATTATATGTATCTGTCTCTGCACATTAAACTGAATCATGAGTACTGTAATTAATACTGTAAATAATAAGTACTATAACAGAAAACACATTTCATTTAAAAAAAATATACATTATGTAAATGTCAAGAGTCATGTGTTGAAGAATGAAAGTTGTTGCAGACCTTCAGATCTCTGCTCTGGGATTTGAGCCAGTCTTGGATATAGCCTTTGGGATCCCTGGAGAAGCTGAGCATGAAATCTCTCTGGATCTTCAGCTGATTGATGGACTCAATAGTCTCGTGGATCTGCAGAGCATTTAGAGACAATCAAGGGAGTATTCACAGGCACGATGGCATGGCAGAAGTTGTTCAATCCTGATTATTATCCTCCTGACAGCCTAACTGTAATAATACGAGAACCTATAATTCAGAACAAAATGTCTAGAAGTTCAATCATCTGCTCCGCTGTGCCCACACTGATGTGGGAGACGTGCACTAACCTTGTTGTCCAGAGAGGCGATCTCTTGCTGATTGGCTGTGGAGAGCAAGAAGCTGCTCATTTGTGCTTTAAGGGGATCTTCCACCTCTACATCAATGTCATAGCACGCTGTCTTTTTCTGATCATTAGCGTCAACGCTGTACAAAAATAACCTCAATCAGAATTCATGTTTTGTATTCTTCATAAAATTAGTAGCAGCAGAAGGAGAAGACAAAGCACAAGATACTTCTGTTTTAGATCCTATACACATACAGAGATGTGCTGAGGTTGAATTAAACTGCTTAACACTGCTCAATAGTTTGGGGTCATGTTTTGGAAAGAAGTCTCTGCATTTGTTAAAAATATAGTAAAATATATGCTGTGAAATATTATCCGTATTTAAAATAGCTGTTTTCTATTTACTTATTCATGTCATGGTAAAGCTGAATTTTCAGCAGCAATTACTCCTGTTTCCTGTTAATATGGTGATTCTGTGCTCATTTTTCAGAGTAGGAAGTTCAAAATAATAAACATTAATTGAAATCTCTTGAAAGATTATCAATTTAAAGTGTCCTTCCTAAAAGAAAATAACTAATTACCCCACTTGACCAGATGTGTATATGATGAAGAACACTGTCTTTCGATAGATACAGTATCTGCAATAATATGAAAAAAAAAAACAAGTACACAAGCATCCAAACCTAATGATGTGATTGATGACAATAGGGTCAGGGGGAAGTAGGAGGTTGGTGAGGCGCTGAGGAATTTCAGAGAACTTCAGACGTGGACAGTCAAAGATCTGCGAGAGGAGAAATAAAAAGTTAAAATACAGTATACTGGCTTTACATGATGTGTTTCTATGAACTTCAGCAGTGTTACTATATCAAATACATTATAGGGGTTTCAGTGAGGCTGATTCATTAATGTGTGATGAATGTTAATCAATGTTGATTCCAATAAAGTACCTGTTGGAAGTACTTGTCACAGTTGATGTACTCCTTGTCATGCGAGTCCTGCAGTTTGTTGGTTTTGACATACTGCCAGAGGGCCTGGATGATACTGGAGCGAGTCTGTGTGTGTATTCCCAGCAGACGAGCCAGACGCGGGTCCAGTTTAAACTGAGGCGGCTGCACACAGAACACAAAGCTTTTAGATTAACAATGCTTTTCAGTCACCTTTTAGTGTGCGCCATCTTCATTTCAGAGTACTGACACATGCGTACATGTAATAAACTATTAATAATTTACAGTAATACAGTAATAAGTTTCATTAACATCTAATCTAACAAAGTAGGCACAGCAGAAGAATATTTAGCTATTCTGACTGTCACAAAGTAAAGCATCACAAAAAGATTACTAAGGCTCTAATATACTTAAATATGTGACCTATTACTTCAATGAAACTCAAGACTTTAAGGTCTCACAGAAAGGTATGATCAAAAAGAAAATCACAAAACACCAAGACAAAATGCTTTAAAATGTGACATGATGAAATGATACAACCGCATTTTGCACCATGTTGTACTTCTTGATCTGTAGTCTTCTGTTAACATGCAAGGAAACATTGCCGGATGTATTTTGTTGACTTTACCTGGTAATCCAGCATTAACAGAAGTGTGCAGCGCACGTTCACATCTCCAGGCCTCTTCACCTGGAAACCATCCGTCTCCTGAGTGTTTTGGGTACGATGCCACTGCAGAAGAAAAAAGAAACTGAACTGCCATAATGGAATAGAAAAATAACCTGAATGACAACATCACTAGACATCTGTATAAAACAAGACGCTATATAGCACGTTTATATTAACTAGCTACACTGAAAAATACAGCGTCTACAGGAAATACATGCAAATACATAAGATATTTATTGTGGTTCTGGTTCTTGGTTTTAAGAATTTCCAGTATAAACAAAAATGGTTTCATTTAGAGTGATAAGCAGGAAATCAACCACCAACCTCAACCAAGTGGTTATCAGGGCCATAAAGGTCTTTGTCAAGCTCAATCACCAGACTCTTGAAGAACGAGGAGAACTTTCTCTTCATCTTTCCCGGCTGTGCAAGAACAAATGAATACTGTTTTCAGAGCGTGCCACTAAGCAAACTATCTAGTTTCAAGGACGGAGATTTGTTGGAAAACAAGAACTTTACACCACATCATAAACTTTCCTGGTAGACTTTCCATGGAAGAGAACGGGCTGAATGTTCATTTCAAATGTGGCATACTGGTGGATGATTTGCTGAGCAGGACAACATTCCTTTCAGCCCAGAGACGGCTTGAGTCCTTGAAGCTATCATCAATAAGTACTAGTTTCATTTCTTTGGGCATGGAAAAGCATGCCTCAAGTGTATTAGCTAAGCGGGTCTTGGTTAGAGACTGAACCAAGAGCCTGGATTTATGCTGCACTGCGTAAACCTTTAAGAATTTCATCTTCATGCTTCAGCTGCAATCACATGAATCAACCGGTACATTAGCATATCACGCGGGTATTTCAGATCACAAAGCAAAACAAACACTTTTTGCATGTTTAGCCATGCTCCACTGCCTTTGTGGCTAAGTTCCATTTGATCATATTGATGAAAATCACTAAACGGAGTCAAACACAAAATAGTGCAGCACTTGCAGATAGCAGACAAGTAAACCACACCTAAACAACGTTTTCTGGTAACGTCTGGTTATTTGTTACTAATGTAATTCCTGTGGGTGAAGTCCACTGCATCTAAACAGCACTCCATGAATAGGTTTATCACAGAGACACCATGCACAAGGAGCAGGGTGGAAAGGTAAATGATTCTTTCAAACCAGTGTAACGTGTGTACAATATGTGTAATATTCCTGTTTTATGCTTAAGCACTTTAAAAGTGAAATCGCTGAATATTTTGGACATTTATTCTGGGTGATGTACACTTGCCTGCTAGACTGCCATGAGGTGCACTCTTTTCAGGTTAAATATTCCTCATGAAAATAAAGGCATGCCACAAAGGCATTCGACAGAGTTACAGATGTAATTAACCGAGAATATTCTTTTAAGATACACATTGTTGGTTAAAAGGGTGCATAGCATAAAAGAGCAGATTAAGGAAAAACAGGCCAAGTCAATAGACCCACAGAACTATCTGGCACGTATGTTTGGATGGAGGCTGGGAAGTGATCTCACTGGTAAGCGAGGCACATGTCTGTGGTCAAGACGTGGAGCCTGGGAGAGTAAATTTAACCTCACTAATTCAAAATGCACATAGCTGCCATTCACAAAGTATGATGTCAGAGACAAGTAGCACACGATCAACACTTCAGACACTTATTTGTGACACTTTTTCCCAATAAAAAACGAGCACTTGTTGTGCAATTATTGATTTAAGTATAACTGACTCACATCATCCAGCAGTTTGCCCTCCACACGTAGCTCCCAGGATGCAATGCTTCCTTCAGAGTCCTCTGCATCCGGCTTGGCAGGGTTGAACGTGTTGGAGATGTAGAGACGCAGTTTTCGTTTTTGCTTCAAATAGGAAAGAATAAAAAAAAAAAAGCTAATCAGAATATTTATCATCTTGAGGACTGAAGGAAGATATTAGCCTTGTACGCTCACAAAAACACAGAAGCATTAAGTTGGAAAAAATGTTTTCAAGCTGATAAGTGGTAAAATATGAGAAGCGAAAGACAGAATAATGGCACAGACTCCTTTTGTGCTTATTTAAGTTGTTTAGTGTCTTATCCTGTTGATTTATGCAAGCAAATGGTTCAATAAGAGACGACTAGACTGCAGGTGAAAATGCTCGTTCCAAGGTCCTTATGCCTGCTTGAAATTGTGTGATATACAGGTGAACAAAAGCACAAGAACAAATGCACATATACTTTTACATTTGGTTAAATAAAATAGTCTGTACAGGAAAATGAAATTAAAAAGAGAATATATGGATTATGAGGATGAGAAATACCTTCATGGGTCTCTTAAGTGCCTCTTGGATGTCCACCCGTTTGCGCATTATGGTCTGGTCTAATTTGCGCTCGAATGCCAACAGATCCATATACGCCTGTGACTCCGGAACAAGCTCACGAATCTGAAAAAGGAATTCAATAAATCTTCGTTTTGCAGATGGGAGCACTTCTAAGGAAATCCAAACTATCCTAGTTATTTCCCTTGTTCGGTGTATGATAGTCTGAGTGTTTCGTCAATGACTAATGCGTCTGGCGTCTCCACTGGAGTTGTATCTATCTATAAGGCCTGATAACACACACACATAATGCTGCTTATCTTATCCAACACAACCAGCTCACAGTGGCATAGTGAGTATAAAACACTATGAACAGAACCATTATTCATCTATTCAATTATTAAAAAAAACAAACAACCATCACCAATGTCTTTGCCATCACCATATTTTAGATTATATATTGCAATATTAGAATCTCTCAGAATATAATACACAACTGGAAGCTGACATTAACTAGAACAGATATTATGTAGAAAAATCTACATATTTTACACTATATGATGTATATATATTTATTTTTTAAATGACCTGCTGTCAGTGCAGATTATATCTGCATTGTCTGGTTGAGGTGACAATTACTGAAGGCAAAACATTTCTGTCTACCGTATCGCTTGCTCTAAAAGGCCAAGATAGAGAACAGACACGCACAGCCGTGCATCTTCATCCGTGCACATTTGCACACACAAAAAACCCCCAGCTAAACCAATGAAAGCAATGAAAAGGCTCAGATCTCTTACTCACCCTTTGTGGAAGGATCTTATCAGCCATCTTCCTCCTCTTGGCACTGCAGAAAGAGGGAGAAAGGGGAAATGGAGAGGAAAGGCAGAAAAAAACCCAAGATGTTACTATGGAGACTGACAGTGGAGCACCCGGGACATCTGCTAAAATTCTGGGGCTGGTCCAGGATGCGGGAAAGACGGTGTGGGAGTGTGTGTGTGTGTGTGTGTGTGTGTGCGACGCCAGCCCAGATGGTGCTGGCAACCATTGGCATGGAGGACGTTACTAGAATCAACTAGAATCGTTACTGCTTAAACTTCACAAGTTAAAGCCCGGAAACCAGCGGAGAGTCTTGGGACCTGCTCATCATGTGCAGACAGGTGTGTCACCACGCCAGTGTATATATTTGTGCACATCTATGAATGCGCTGCGATTTCTCTGAGCACAGCAGGTAACACCGGTTTGGTGTTCTTTTGTGCAAAACTGCTAGTTGAAAGAGCTGCTTGTGATATTACCTGTGAAATCAAATAACCATTGGTCCTATAAACTAGACTACAATGAATGCTGGTCATTTCTTTGGCATGTTTTCATTCCTCCTCATAGAAGAGAGATTTGTACACTCAAAAGCAGGATCCATAGAGGTGACCATCACCAAAGCAAACACTGTGAGAAGATCAGGAAAATAACGACCAAATACTATAGTTGTTATTCCATGGTGAACATCTGTGTAGAACCAACTAAAATACACAGATCAATCAGACTGACTTATTAATAGTTTAGTAACTTATAATATATAGTTTAGTAATTTGTGAATACAGTTAAAGTGTAGAACAAGCTCTCACATACTGCCATCATGCCATGCAGCAGGACATGCAAGCACATTCATGCTAAATCCAAGTAAAGTCACTTCAACCTTAATATATTAACATAATTATAATACCTTTGATTTTCTAATGCCTTTGACTCAAAAGTCATGTTAGGTTTCATTACATGACTAACTTGATGACTGACATCAGCTGATCTGTATTAAACAATTGCCCTATAAAGGAATAATCTTTGATAACCACCAAACATTAATCAGAGGTGAAGGGGTAATCCTTATTAGGGATTTGTCTTTGGAGGCAAGATGTGCCAGGGTAAAGGGGTCAAGGCTCGGGACAAGGGTGGGATTAAAATGTGTGAATCCATCATGCAGCAGAATAAACTCCTACTTTGATCCGAGTGTGGGATCTGATTGGGCCTCTCTCATGTCCATCTGTCTCCCTGGCATCTCATTTGGTCCAGGAAATCCAACAGGCTTCCTGATGGCATTCGAAGGGTCCTTCATTAGAGGGTACTGAGCGTGTTTGTATGTGTTGCAAGAGCATGTGTGTGTGTGCAAGTTTAGAATTGCTGAATATGTTGGGGACACATTACAAAAAAGCTGAATACACAAAACAAACAACATTGGAGTGGTACAAGAAACGGCAGAAGCAGAGGAAAATGATCTGATATGCCATGTGTGGTTATTACGCACACACAACCGGTGCATTGATTAGTCTGATGTGAGACAGGAGGGCTCTAGACAATGCAAGATAACGTTACACTAATGTGTCGGACAAGGTCGACAGACAGAACGAGCAAGTATGTGAATCAATGAAGCTGATTCAGAGAGGACACAACACAGAGAGAGAGAGAGAAATAGACAAGAGATCCAGAAAACAATGTAGGAACAAATATTATATACGATATTTCTCAGAGCGTGGCCCCTTTCTGTCACAACAGCACAGTCAGATCATTGGCCAGCACACTGAAGACTTTACAGATCAGATTAACTGCAACTAAATAACAGCTACTGCGCAAACCGAGACACATGTCACAGAGATTTCGGATGCAAGACCATTTAAAACCTCTGGGAATTTTCAGAGATTTACAAGAGAGGAACTTGGGTCATACCTGATCAAAAACAGCTAACAAATGGCACCAAGAACAAACAGTGCAAATTAAATCGGAAGAAATAAACATCTTAAGGAGGGTGCAAATAACACAATGTCCTAAACATATTCCAGTAGCGAGTCATTTATTTCCTCACAAATTGAAAGTGAAGCTGCTCTGTGACATGATGATACAATCGCAGACAAATCAGAAGATCTGCTGATGTCTAATGTGCAGCTATCTCAAGCGGAGAAAAATGTTGGACCAATAAGATTTCACGGTGGGTGGGGCTACCCAGCACTCCATCAAAATACTGTTTCCAGTTTGTAGCCTCTACTCCATTTTAAGGATAGATTACAATCTCAACAGGGACACTACAGACTCTGGGCTATCCTAGAGTACTACTACAGCACACCGTAAGTGTATATTAGCATATTAGTATATTTTGTTTGGGATCTGAAGGAGCGTTCGGACCCAGAAACTGTGAAATGTGACACAGACCAGGTGTACAAAGTTTGTTGTAGTTGGTTATAACAAAAAAAAAAAAAAAAAAAATGAAAGAGATTTTTTCTTTACCTGGCTTGGGGACAAGAAAAGACTCATGAAAGTCTACATCAAAACACCCACAACCATTTTGTTGCCAACCGTTTGGCATATTTTTGCAATTGCAAATGCTTTTGCTTCCCATTAAAATGCATGTAATCAAATCTTATGTCAAACAGGATTGGGCTATTCTGTGGAAACCGTTCTTGTCGACCCAGCCAGCAACAGAGACACTCTACATGCTCATCATTCAGCACTGACTTCATTGAACACTTCATTTCCAGTGTTTCTGCATTATAGATTATAGGAATACAACATGTAAACATATCCTTTTCAGCCCCCAGGGGTTTACACAAGAGTACTGTGTAGTATGGAAGAGCTTTCGTCTATGCTATCCTTGACCTTGGTTAAAGGAGTAGTTTACTATCGTGTCATGCTTATCTCACTCTTTCTAACTTTCCTTCTTCTGTGGAAGATTGTGAGAAATGTCCATACAATGAAAATCAATGGTCATCAAAACAGTTTGGTTACCCACAGTCTTCAAAATATCATCTTTTGTGTTCCACAGAAGAAAATCAGTCATTTTGAAACCTTTCACATCCGTAATGTTAAAAAGTGGTCAGTGCTGCTTTTAACGCTAGATTATTGCTCCAGAGCAGGGTTACTGCCGGCAAGATTATAGACCTTAATCTGGTAAGTGAAGCAGTGTCCCGTCGCAACACAGTCAAAACTAATGGGAGAATCCTCTCTTTTCCTTATTTTGACTGTTACTGCAGCATACCTGGCTGCTTTTATTCTAAACAACCACAAACTGCCTCAGTTTTCACGATTTCCTGACACAACACGGATGAGATGTGTGGGATGAATTATGGTCCTTCTATAATATTATGCAGAAGCACGTTCGCGTGGAGTTATGTATGCTTTCGAGGATGTTTAGGCCTACATCTCATATCACCTGCTCAAACGCTCCTAATAATATATTTCCCTTCCAAATGTGCAATCTAAATAAATCTACTTATTTCCCTAATAACCTGCCACAGTTAAGTTCATAGTGGTTTTCATTTCATTTTGACACCCTTACAAAAACCACAGTTTTACTAGAGTAAATACGTATGTTTTATTTTATTGATGATTTTGGCATACAGCTCATGAAAACCCAAAATCTCAAAAAATTAGCATATCATGAAAAGGTTCTGTAAACGAGCTATTAACCTAATCATCTGATTCAACTAATTAACTCTAACCACCTGCAAAAGATTCCTGAGGCTTTTAAAAACTCCCAGCCTGGTTCATTACTCAAAACCGCAATCATGGGTAAGAC
>JAUMHQ010000059.1:15239585-15255160 GCA_032361165.1 Enteromius paludinosus
TTTTACCTAATATTTTAATATTAAAACAAAAAAATTTAATAAATCAACAAATTAAATGTAGATTTTTTCCACAAAAATGAAACCAATTAGTGTTTCATTTGAAGAGATCTTATTTTCTCTGGCATATTTAATATTGCTCTTTAATTAAGCAAAAATGTTTTATCCGATTACTCGATTAATCGCTGACATTTTCTGTAAAATACTCGATTACAAAAATATTCGGTAGCTGCAGCCCTAATTCATTTAATTTCATTTGATACCTTACCATAAACACAACCATTCAAAAGTACTCGGTCAGTAAGTTTTAACTTAATACATTTCATAAGCTACTGTAAGAAGTGAAGTGACAGTAAAAAGGTTTTTTATAATGTTACAAGTTTTATTTTTTAATAATTGCTTCAAATAAATGCTGCTCTTTTAAACTTTCTATTCATGAAAGAATGCTGAAAGTATGTATCACACATATTTAACTCTGATAATAAGAAATATTTATTTCCATTTATTCATAAAGAATGACTTCTGAAGCATCATATAATGTTGAGCAATGGCTGCTAAAAATTGAGTTATGCCATCCCAGAATTAAATTACATTTTAAAATATAGCCTATCAAGGAAAACCTATTTTAAAATTGTAATACTTTACTGTATTTTTGATCAAACAAAGGCAGTCTTGGTAAGCATAAATGTTTTCAGAAAGTTCTACTGACCTTAAACCTTTGAAAGGTTGTGTATAACACATGTTGTGCATGTATATTATAGAAACCAACGCAACCAAAGCAAAACTACCAGAACATGACTTTTATTTCCCTCTATCTTATATCAGTTACTCTCGATCAACACATACACAAATACTTCTGTCTCTCTTTAACCTGCATCCTTCATTCTCTTTCTGTGTATGTGGACAGAGAGAGAGAGAGAGGGGATGGACAGAATGAGGCCAGAGACAGTGAGGGTCGAATTGAGCCTGCTAAAGAACGCCTTTCAAATCTACATATTACAGCACAAAGGTGAACATTCATGTCCTTTGACTGCAGAACGTCCAAAAAGCACCCAATCAGCTTTAAAGGCATCAAGTCCATGTGTCCAATGCCAATTCAGTATGGATTAACAATAACAAGCCATTCAGCTAACCCAGACTCTCTCTCTTCCCCTCGCTTACTCGGGTGGTGGGGGAAGCACTAAATGGGATATTGAGCCTTTCCGCTATAAAAATGGGTCAGAGCAGTCAAAGCCAGACAGTCTGTCTCAGAGACGACCAGAAAGAACCGTAGTCGGGTGGAGCAGCACACTGCACTACAGACTCAGACAGACCACCCTGCCTCACAACTGAGCCCCTTCTGAGTTCGGGACTTTAAAGAGATGTTACAGAGAGAAAGTACAGCAGCTGCAGATTTAAGAGCAATTCACCTGTAATTACACATAAGGCCAGAGCTGTAATCACAATATCAACAATCAATATAGCTCTGAACCGATTACCCTTCATGCAGGACAGTGACACCACCAGAGGCATCTAGTTTTTAGGGGCAACTGTGCATAGAAAACAGCACAACTTGATGTTTATGCTTCTAAGTGGAATTTGTTTTACCCCTAGTAAAGTGTAAGGGAAATACACTTAAGCATGCTTAAAGTCATTACAGAAATCATTTGAAAACACTTCATTTTTCATTTTATAATATAGCATAGTTTATTATTTACATGAAATGCACTGGCTGAAATTTGAGTGATTTTCTGACCCACTTAAGTACATGTTCATGTTTCATGCAATCTGGTTCAAGTCCAATGTACTGACAAGCATTTCTAAAATAAGCCTGCATGTCATATATATATAGATATATAAATAAAGAATAAATAATTGATAAATATATTTGTGATAACTAGTGCTGTCATGGATGTTTATGCAGGTGATTAATTTTTCCAGTTTAACAGCGTTAAAACATTTAACACAATTGGTGGAGTCTGCTTCTATCTCTTTTTTGTCTCTATCTCATATATCAGCGGAAAGCATTTTGCAATTATGGAAATACATTTAAAATATATTAAATGTAAATACTGCTAAAACAATGATTTAAAATCAACTTTTAATTCGACGTCACAAAAAGTGAACTTTTAAAAGTATGCAAAGAAACATGAAGAGTGCAAAGCAGTGTAAGAAACTAGAAAACTAAACCTGACCACAGAGTCCAAGCTGGCAGGTGGTAGCATCTGCGCATTACAAAAACCATAACACTGCTAAATCGTGCATATCCAAAGAGTTATGATATACATCAGGCACTCTACTGAGCTTTAAAACATCACGTTTGTAACTATCGATACAGTATTTGAGAAAAGCTAACCTTGTAAGCTGATTACTTGGCTTTTGGTTGCATTCCCAATCCATGTTTTCAAACTCAACCTTCATAAGAGCTTGCAAAACACTTCTGCACTTACAAAGCCTGCTTTTACCTTAGCGCTGCAAGAGCATTGCAGTCCAGCCAAATAAGGAAGTCCTCAATTGTTCATATCTCTCTGGACATAAAAGCCACAGGCATTTCAAAAGAGTGACCTAGTATTTGGGGGAACATGAAACAAAAACAAAAATACCTTACAGGAAGTAAAGGATACAAAACAAAGCTTTAAGAAAAACAATTACAGCGGTCATATTTAAACAGTTTGGATGTCAAAGAACTGTTGGACCGAAAAATATCAAAATGGCACAATATATTAATAAAAATATAATTTGGTTTGATATTTTATTATATTACGTCATGAGAATAACATTCATATATTTTTTGGGTCCACCGCAAAGAAATGAAAACTAAAGGCAAAATTCAAATACTCCAGCAGGCTTGGATTCAGCACAAACAGGCATATAAATCAGAGATGCAAATTCAGCAGGTGTCTTAACAAATGAGAAGACGTATTGTTGAGCTGAACAAAGGGCAGCATGACGTGAGGCGATTCAGGAATACAGCGCTCTAATTCCTCACATTTAGACCTGCAGAAAGGCAGTGAAGGAGAAAAAGAATGAAAGAAAGCGAGTATTTAATAATCGTCCCTTCATCTCTCTGCCTGCAGTCTCACTTGTGAAAGAGCCAATTCTCCCTAAAGCTCTTGAGGTGTGACAGCTAGAAAAAGTGGGTCCTTGAATACTAATGGGATTTCTCTCACTCTCAGAAGATTGCTGGGCACTGAAGCGAACTTCTGCGATCCATTCTAAGTGTTGCCGGCCTCGCTGGAATTGTTTCCGGAGAGAATACAAGGCCTCGAGCTCAAAGACACACCTGCAACTTCAGACTACAACCTAGCGCGACAAAAATCCTCCTCATTTGCAACAACTGACTTAGTACTTTGAAGCTAATCTGGACACATGGTATACAATCCCTAAAGGTTAAAACATTTAACAGATGTCTCGCTGGGAGACAGCACAGTACAAAAACTTCTCTCTTTACAGCACAGACCGTACAGCAATTAAACGTGAAAAATTACACTTTAGCACAAATGACTTAATAGTTTCTTACAAAAAGCTACCAAGTGGCTTAAAAAAACTTGAAGCATAGTTTCCATGTTATATAGACTACTTTAATAGACAGATTAATTTTTCGAGAAAAGAAGGAGAAAAAAGTTGACTTTGTCTGCTGTGTTTTTAGAAACGCCTGAAATAACACTTTCAAACATTTGAGGAACCATGGTATACGGTTTTATACTCAGAAATTGTCTTATTTATTTATGGCCCCTATAAAAGGCATGAGGACTGAGATATTCCTATTAAGAAAATATTATGAAATATGTTTGTATCATAAAAAATTTCCCAGAGCATTAACAAGCACAAACAATTAGGAAATAACATACATACTTTTAAAGAAATGAATACTTCTATTCTGCAATTAACTGTTCAAAAGGGAAAAACTCAAACGAACGTCTGTGGTTTACGTTTTAAAATATGTTCAAATAGAAACATTTTTACAGAGTTTACTGAATTTTTTATCAGACTAACAGAAACTACATTTAAAATTAAAGAGACTTACAGAAACATGAAAATTATACAGACCGCAGACTTTAAAAGGTAGTGCATAAAGTTGACAAAAGCAAAATCAAATTGTATTCTTTTATGCTTCATGATTAAAATAAATAACTAAATTAATGAATAAACAAACAGGCCTACCGTGGGCCTTGATTAAAATAATGTTGAATAAATTAAAACAAAATTAAAATACATTTGTCCATTAGAATAACATTACAACATTAGATACAAAAACGACAGGTACAGCCTCAGCTCTCACAACAACCAGCACTGGTTTGATTGGTCAGCGTGCGCTATAGGAGTGCTCCAGCATGCTCAGCCTATCTACAGTCAATGGTGGTGTACGTTCCTGCAGTGCATCCAAGCAGAAGCAATGCAGCAGTAACAGAGCATTCCAGCACCATGCATCTCACCACATCCCCAAAAAAACTGTATCGCATGACTACCGAATACTCTTCATAATAAATAATTAAACAAACGTATAAATAGTTGTGTTCTGGTGATTCACTCAGCAACCGCCGGCTATGGAAAACAAAACAATGAGGGAATTGCAACTGGCTTTTATCACTATATTATTTTGAAATTGCAATAAAACATAAGATAAACGCAACAGGAAACTAACCTTTTATGAATCTGTGCCATACGCTATATTTGCTGTTTTATTAAATAACACTTCTCTCATGACCCCTTCCCCCAAAGGAAATTGTCTATAAACCTCAGCTCCTTAATGGTGTGAGTGAACAGACATTGATATCAGGGTCACTCCACTCATATAAGAAACAGCTAAATTATGATGGAGCATCATAATATCAGTCCATGTGGGGAATAAAAGCACATATTAAGAACTAGGTTACCCAAGAGTGGAAAGCTGAATACACCCAATGCAACGAAGGACAGGAAATAAAAGCAGATCATTCTCCTCTAACTATATAGGTTGTATATAAAATCGTATATTATATAAAAATGATCAAAATAAATAAAAGTGAGCAAAAAATGGACATTTAAAAATGTAGCGAGTTATACTTCTCCGTGTCCATAGGCCTTTACACTTTTGACTAAGTGCTTTCATCCATTTAATTTCAGTCATGCTTAGTCATTCAGATGTATAGGACTATTACTCCTACAGTATATCAGTTAAAACCATACTGATATCAGTTTTCAGATGGAAAATACAGAAAACTAAGTAAGAAATGATGAAGTTGGGTCCATATATGCAAATGCAACCACCTGATTCTAGACTATCATGATGTACTGCCTCATAGCATAGCATTAATATTTGATTTGAGCTCTTGGCAAAGCCTGTACTGTTATTAACTTGGCCTATATCTGTAAGAATAATCAATATTTGAAAACAGGGAAATATTCAGAGTCAGAGTTAGAACCTGTAGGTGCATGAAATCACAAATAGCTGAACACTTTTTTTCACCAAATACATTATGCATGACTTCTTCAATTGCTTATGATCACTTAAAAATGATTTTAGAGACTAAGCGGTGAAAATCTTGTGGGTAGTGCACAGACGTATCCATCGTCATTGCCCTATGGGCGTACCGAGTTCGAATCCCGACTTGAGGAGCTTTCCTGATCCCGTGCCCCTCTATCTCTCCCGATTTCTTCCGGTCAGCTCTTAACTATCACAAGCAAAAATGAGAAAACAAACAAACAAACAAAAAAAAAACCTAATAAATTAAGAGGCTGCATTCACAGAGGCTGATGTTTCTATATTTCATTAAATAAAGATATTTCCATGACTTCATGCTTATAAATAAGTTTTAAAGTTTCTAATTATTTCCAGGTTTCCCATCACTACGGAGGTTGGTGAGAAGCAAAATAAGGCTGACTGCCTCTTAAGAAGCACTGCTTTAGCCTAGTTATTCCAGCATTAACCTGCTTACATAAACAAACCAGAGTTAAATCACATACCTTTACTCAAAGACAAACAAACGTGCTCACATGACCTATAAGAGTCAATTTTGAGGAAAAGCATCTTTATATTTCTGATTAACACTTGCAACACCAACAACTGAAGCTAAGAGTTACCTAAGCTCTGAGCAGAGTACAGGGGAGCATCTGATGTCTCATAACATCTCCACTACAGCCTTAAGTGCTGCTTTGAACCTCTCACTCCAGTCAGCGTTATGATCGTGAAGAAGCATCCATCCGCGCTGAAGATCAGTGATGGAGAAGACAGGATTAACACGTGCACCAGTGTGTGTGTGTTCAGGACTAGTTCGTGTGTTCTTCCTGGCTGCATATAGTGTCTTTCAGCTCTTTACATTGCCAAATAAACTAGATCCAGTCGAAAACTCCCATGCGCACTAATCTGACTGTCTGTGATGAGATGGGCGGATTATACACCACCAGGACTGTAATAGACCGCAGACACTGAACACTGTTGATTAATAAGTGCTCCATAGAGCAGATGACATTCTTATGATGTTGCTGTAAATGTCCTACCTTCCTCTCCATGGCAGATGGTTACTGTGGCCGGCTGTTAAGGGCAGCGGATGGCTGATGAAGAAGCGGATGTGTGTCCGGAGCGATGGAGATGAAGTTCTTTATAGCTGGAAGCACAAGCACGCACTCCCTGTTGCTCGGTGCCGGAGTGACTGGACAGTCAGTGTGTGGAGAGGCAGGCAGCGGAGTGAGGAGGGGATGCAGCCAGAGACGGTGAGCGCTGAGGCGCAAGCGCGTTTACCCCGCCGCTTCGAATAAAACTCGGGATGTAGGGGAGTGTCGACAAATTACGCGCCGCTCCCTAGATTCAGTCATTTGCTCACACTGACCGGCGAAATACACCGAGAACTTTGTCGAACAGGCCTGAAAGCACTACGCAACATGCGCATGAAAAGTCCGCCAAAAATCCGCACACAAAGATGAATAAAAAAGAGATGGCAGTCAAGAGTGTTGAGCTTCATACAATAAAGCAAGCGTGTACATACTTCAACACCCCCTCTCGTGTGTAATCTGGAAAATAATAAAAACAAATAAAGCTTCTCTTATTCACATTAATTGTGCAAACATAAATACACTCTTAGATACCAAACGTATCTCTAGAACACCTTTTAAGCATCTGCCTTGTGCCTGGTTTTGTCATAACCCTCAGCAATCATTTTCTCAGTGGGACAGTATTGCAAAATCACTTCGCCGTCGTTTACAGCTTCCCTTTTGAAGTGATACTTGATGTCAACATGTTTGCACCTCTGTCTACATGTTGGATTCTTGGCCAAAGCCATGGCACCTTGGATGTCCTCAAACACTTTTGTCTGTGCATACTGATGCGTCTAACGTACTGAGAAGTTGTTTCAAGTAGACACATTCCTGTATAGCTGATGCTAAGGACACGTACTCTGCTTCACAACTGTTGATTGCTTTTTGGTTTTCCATGAAATCAAGGAACTTTAAGACTAACACAGTATCCTAAAGTACTACGCCTGTCTTTTGTATCTGAAGCCCAGTCAGCATCACTGTATGTTCTTAGGCCTAGTGTTATTTTTCCTGAAACATAGCCCATGTTTCAATGCACCTTTCAGGTATCTGAACACATGTTTCACAGTGCTCCAGTGTTCTGTTGGTTCAGCAAAATGTTGAGAAAGTTTGCTAACAACAAAAGTCAGGCCGTGTACATGTAGAGAAGTGTATTAAACTTCCCACTGCCTCTCAAAACTTTTTTTGTGCCTTTCATATTTTCGGCATCCTCTGAAAAATCTAGCTTCCTCTCACATGCAGTTTCTGTTGGTTTATATGCAATTTTGCATGTCCAACCATTCTAGTATTTTCAACATATTTCTCCTGTGACATTTTGACTAGACCTTCTGTTTGTTCAATGTCTTTTTCCATGTCCTTCATTTTGAACCTTTCATTGAGCATCCTTTTGTACTGTTTCTTCTGATTCTACGTAAACCTCAGGATCGACTGGTGCATGCAAATAAGCAGTCTCAACGTCCATCTGATGCAAGATCAGGTGCTGACTTTTGCATAACCACTCTCACACTTGTCATGTCTGTTGGAGGAGAGAATGTTTCATCATAATCAGTCCCTGATTTCTGGCTGTAACCTTTTGCAACAAATCTTGCCTTGCACTTTTCAGATTTGCCAATGTCTTTTTTTAATCTGCCTCCAACTGGCTGTTTTCCCTGTGGCAGCTTAGTGAGGGTGAAAGTTTTGTTCTCCTCTAGAGATTTCGTCTCCCTATCCATTGCATTGAGGTGGTTGATGTTATGGCTTCTTGGTAAGTCTGCGGTGCCTCACACACTGCTCTATAACAAAAGTCTATGCACATTTGCAGCTTTTCCTCTAGATTATCAACCTCAAAGTCCTGTAAATGAACTGGTCTCCAAGTTCTTGACGGGTTCTTCCTGACTGTAATCTCCTCAGCTTGCTCAGGTAAAGCCTCAGAGGTATCGATCTGAATGTCCTGTCCTGACACATCTCTCACATTTTCATCAGCATTTGTCTTACTGTTGATTCTTGGATTCGTTACGTCATATTCTGAATATATTCTGGATGTCTGTGTCTCTTTTTCTCTTGTCATCTTGGTCGTGGACTTCACCAATCTGTGTTTTTGGATCTTTCAGTGGTGGGGTAGTGTACAAGGTAAGCTGGATTGTTCTTGTCAATGCCAGTGAAAACCCCTTCACATCTTGAATCAAGTTTTCCTTTCTATGGTCTGTAAGCAAAAAAGACATCTGGTTATTTCTGGTTAGAAGTGTTCTCCAGCCTCTCTGCGCTGTACCGCTCTGATGAGGTGAGTACGGTTCAGATTATTTATGCTTGATCCTATTCTTTGTTGACAGATCTTGAAAGCCTCGACTCATGAGTATAATTCCATTGTCCCAAAATCTTTCTGTGGCTTGTACTGTATCTGCCCTTAGACTTTAGAAAGTACACCATCGTAATTACCTGAGAAATCATCTGTAAAAGATTGAGCATACCTGTGTCCTTCCTTGCTCAGTGTTTGCATAGGACCAGCCAGATCAGTGTGAATCAATTGTTAAGGTTTTTCTGCCTTTCTGTCTGGCTCTCGGTTTCTTGTTTGAGTAAATTTGCATAGCAATGTCCTAGGGTTTCATGCCAGGTTTGTGGCACACTTTGCACTGGTCGATATCCTCTTCAATAGTCTGCAAATAGTACACATTTTCTCTCTCGTGGATGTTGAATTTACTACCATTTTTGGTGATCATGTGATGGTTTCCCTTTTCAAAGATGATCGTTGTTTCTCCAGTTGCTGCTCTTGCTATAGAAAAGATGTCATGTGGGTAAGAAGGCATGCACAGTGCATTCCTTAACTGTGCTCTGTGCTTTGTACTCTATCATCCAGGAAATATACAGTATCACTGCTGTTCATTTTTGTTGTGCCATTCCTACGCTTCTTGTTCCATCAGCTAACTCTACCGAATGAGTCTTAGGTTGGAAAGAGCTGTCAAAGTTTTGAACTTGCTTATGTCGTTCACGATCCAGGGCATCATCGTTTTCATCTGTAACCTTTCTGGCACCATCTCGGTCACCCTTTTTCTTGCACAGATATTCAGCATGTCTTGATTACATTATCTATTCCGTTCATATTCATAAACCCTCAATCTTCTTTTGAAGTCGTTGTCTTTGTTTTTAGTTACAGTGGAACCATCGCTTTTGTCAGTTCACCACTCATTGTTTCTCCTGCATCTCTTAGAGCTGTGATGTTGTTTTCTGCTTGTATCAGGTAGCAGGCCCGGCTCCAGATACAGTAGGAGATGCAGGGTGGGCCAAGTGATATTCCAGTTTATATACAGTGATATGCTAGTTTAATGTTAGACTCAAAATTAACTCAGTTGTTTTCATATTAGAGTAAAGATGAGATGGAGCTGCTTCAGAACAGAGAGTAAGACAAGGACAAGCAGTAGTCCCTTAGTTTTTTCATTAAGTACTGGTTGTTTATGCATTTTAAGGTACATTAGTTAGTTTGAAATAAAAAAAAATTTTTACGGTGGAAATTAAGGCTCACATTACTTAAATTTTATTCACACACATTTTTGACTTTGTAAAACGATTCTCTAAAATCTTTGTGATAGCAGTAGCTACTATTCTTTTTGGTACAATTCATTATTATAATTAACTTAATTAACTTAATTATTTTCTATCACAATTAAAAAATGAATCCCATGTAAATGCAAGAAATGGGATTAAAATTTAAAACATTTTCTGCCCCCTCACTTCTCAAACCAAAGTTAAGCCCTTGGCCACAATAGAGGTGCAAAATTTGCAATAAATTTACAATTTACGGGATAAAAAACAAACAAACATCTGATCGCAAAAACTTGCTTTATATTGTTAGCTATTACTTGATCACTTGCGCGCCTTGAGTGATCTTCTCGCGGGTCAGAGACTCTGCTCGCATTTACGTGATTTGACGAAATGAGAGGTTCCTGGTGCCTTTGCCTGCGGTACTGAGAGTCATTACATTTACATGGACCCTCTTAATGCGATTATAATGAGATTTTAACAGTATTGCAATTAAACTTTAACTCATGTAAACGCATATTCCTATTTAAATAATACAATTATGCTCATAATCGTAGCAAGCATAATCGTATTAACATAGCATCAAAGAGTATAGAACTATAGAGTATAGGGCTTGTATACTCTTTGATAGCATAACCGATTTTACACCTACACCTTACTCTAAATATTGCCGCTCTGACCAGTCTTTACTGTTTCGGCTATTAAAACAGTTTAGTGTTGTGTGTAATGGCAAAATTATGACTTCATTTCATTTTTAAAAAAAAAAGTCAGTTTAGAAACACGTTTGGGGCATTCTTGTTTGTTAAACAGCCTGTAAGTTTTTGTTTTTTTACAAGTAAAAGCGGCCAGCAGCAGAAAAGCTGATTCCTTTTCACATCATCACGACTTGCCTAATGTACCTTACATACTAAAACAATTTATGCGTATAAAAGAGTTTCAACGTTAAACCTCACTGTAATAATAAAAGTGTGCTTTGGAAGCTCGCTCCAGGACACGGAGGCTCCAGAGCAAGCAGTTTTATTTTTTCAGTGGAAACAAAATAGCCTTCGTTGTCATTTATTTTGATAAAGGTAAACTACAGATACACAGCCCTTCACTCATGTCATTACAAACCTCAGAAGAAACTGTTTATAAACCTTCAGATGTTATTTGGTACATAGGAGCGCTGAGGTTAAGGTGGAAGAAACTATGACGGAGTATAATATGCCCCAGTGTAGGCTACGTAATCCTGAAGGAAATTCTGGAGAACTGCGTTCTATTCAATATTGCACTTAAGTCACACAAACTGCAGAATGTTGTGCTTACAGAAGTATTTATTGGAGCAGTTATTTCACCTTCTTTAACAAGGTATGGTAAAATTAGATTACTACCATCAACCTTCCTGATGCTGATCATGTCCAAATTTACTCTGACACTCGTGTAAGCTGTCTATCAGAAGTCACTGTCAAAGTCAAAGATAATGTCAAAGTCTAGTCTCAGAATACAAATACATCCTGGATTTCTATTGTTTTCCAACGTGCACACTGCACAGAAAGCACATCAACCTTTACTCCTAGATGTTTGCTTCTTAGTAAACTTAAACATGATCACAAATCATAGCTTTAGATTCTCACTGTGTTTTTGTTCAGAATGTGATGCTACAGTAAAAAGTAGTTTTTGGACTTTGGACAGATTTATTTTGTGTGACTAATCAATATTTTATGTCAATCCTGCACATCAAAATAATCAATCGAGGGCTCTTCTTTAGATTGTTTCATCCAAGCAGTACCATTGTCGGCCCTGAAATGAATGTGAATAACGAATGCATTAGTAATGATGCACTTTACACTCATAAAACCCATTCTTGTTACACAAATACACAAAATACTAACAAACACCTACATGCCACAGCAATTCTATTTACTGTGAATGACGAGAGTTTCTCATTATCCACATAGTAGCTCAAATGAATAACCATACCGAAAGCTTATGATAATCATATTACACTGGCCTTTTTTTTTTTTTTTTAAAGAAATTAATACTATAACTACATAAGGGTGAATTACAATTATCAAAAGTGAATGTAAAAGACATCTGTGATACATTTCTATTTCAAATAATTTTTTTTTTGAGAAAACAATCCTAAATTAAAATGACTTGTAAAGGATCAGAGACCAAAGAAATAGAGTAATGGCTGTTACAAAATTCAGCTTTGCCAGCCCATAAATAAAACACTTATCTCAAAAACATTTAAACATCTTGAAGCTCAGTGTTTGATAGGTAGGCTTGTGGTGAGATGTGTGTGAACGTACTTGCTAGAGTGGTTTTTGATGTGGGCAATAGGAGGAGGTGCTCTGGAAACAGTTTCCCTTTCAATCAAAGCAGCCAGACTAGTGTTAGGACACACCGATTTCCCCCTGAAAACACAACGTGTGTTTGCTTTTATGCTCACAAAAAGAATAGTATTCGCTATTACAGCTGGAAGCCCAATCTAAAATCTGACCTGATGGCAGTAACCACAACATTGCGCTTGGGTTCGCTATCATAGCTGACGCTTTCCACACCGTATACCTCCGCTAGCTCATGGATAATTCTCCGGTGTTCACGCTTCATAGGTGGAAAACAGTGACTCCTCTTAGGTAGTTTACCCTGAGGAAAAACATAACTCAACTGTCATAACTCAACATAAGTCAACTGTTTATAGTGTGATCATTGGACTACATTTTACCTTGTTAGCCAGTTCAACTAAATTCTTAATCTCCTCTTCAATTTCATTAACGAACTTGAAATCTTTCCTGAATTAAAAATAAATCAATAATTAGTTTGAGCATTCAGGCTTTGACTCGGCTCTGTAGTAGACTAAACATTTTACTTGCGTGCGAATATTACACACTTCAGTTTTTCTTTAAACTGTCAAAGCAAATGTGTAAGAACCCAAACTCAACTGGCAATTGTTTAGTGCACAGCCACTAGTGATGTTTATACATTCGGCAAGCAACCGAACCTATTAAGCCTACTGAATCAAACTAAAAGACTGTCTTCAAGAATGCAACAGAAGAATGCCTTCTTGAAAACAGTCTGTTAGTTTGACTCACTACTTTTAATAGGTTGCTTAATGGTTAGTGCCTCCATGGTGAGCTATTCCAAAGAATTTAATATTTGTAATGTCTCATACAAACAATGTCCTAGCTTTATGTACTGTTGATCCATTCTTGAATTTGAACCACCTTGCATCTTCTTTGAGAGAGTCACTATATTTGGAAGGCGCTGACTTGAAGGCATCCACTGACTGATCAATCTGCAGCGCTTCAGCCAGCCGCCTAGAGGCAAAACATAAAATATCTAAACCGTCACACCCACACATAGACATTTTCTAGTAGCGTACTGTATACAGACACAGATAGAGAAATCTTTATGTTCACCTGTTCCTCTCCAGTGTAGCACATTCTTGATCACACTCCAACCTGTGAGAAGTCAGCCAAATATAAAGGTTATTCCGCTTCATTACTAACAACGTTTGCCTTCTGAGGGTAAAGGTTGTTACATGGATATTATGTATTATAAAGGAGTTACCAGCAACAAAATCATTTTTTATTTGTGTTTTGTTCTCAGCTTTAAACGTGCCAGAAACTGCAAAAGCCACTAATGCTGTCATTTACATAAGGTAAACAATGACCCACAGACTACTCTTCTGGATGACTAATAAAAACAAGCAGTCTTGCAAACTGTGAGTGTACCTGGCCTTTCTCTGCTCTTTCTTTGTGAGCTGTCCAATGTCAACGGACTCTCCCAGCTGCATATCCGACAGCTTACTGGCAACAGAAATAGCTGCATATCTGCAAAATTAAGAGATTTGATCAGTTAGAACATGTGACATTGGTATTATTGTTGGTCTTATTTACATGTGTATCATTCATTTTAATTGTATTGGCTTGAGTACACAATCATCAGTGGGGAAATGTTTTTTTTTTTTATTCAATTGCATGACGCATTTAACCTTTGGTAGGAACTGGCTGCATCAGTACAAGGAACGGTCTCTTTCTTTCGGCCACAGTCACACTGCAGTGCCACCTAGAGATTGAAAGTGAGAAATAACTAAGAGTATAGAGTAGACTCCATTTTGAACACTGATTTTTTTTCCTGCATGAAGAACATGAAAATGTCTGCAAAAATAAAAAAAATGTAAATAGGAGAGGAATTTTTGCGCTTAGATAATCAGATATTCTCCTGTTTTGATGCGTCTTCTACATTCGAAAACAACAAATCATCTGAAGATGAATTGTGACAAGCTATAATAAACAACTATAACAGACGTTTATGAAAACCATCATTTACTCTTTCAAGCAAATGTTTTACATAACCAATAATGTATGTTTGTCTGTAAAAGCATGTGCCAGACCACAAGCACCCTGCAGCTGAAGAATTGAAGGAATCAAATCAGGCTACAGCTGAAGAAAACAAAGGACTGCTTTGAGCAATAACTGCATGTTCCATCTATAAACCATCTGTGTAGGTTTTGGATGAGGGATGGACTATACCTTGGCACTGCAGATTGTGGGTGGACAAGGGGTGCCTGGGTGGCAGGGAGCAGCACAGGGGTGTCCACAGCTGGGCCTAGGGTGAGTGCATGGCTGCTTACACTCTCCCTCTGCCTGGCATTCCCCACGGTGACATATCTTCTTACAGTGATGAGAACCACAGGGTAAGAGCTTGTCACACACTAGACCACATGAGATGTCCTGCAGGTGGCAGGGAATATTACTCCTTTGCTAGGGAGAAATGTGAAAAATGGAGAGGAGATGAGGAACTTTTCTTGAATAGAGTGCAAAATAGGATGGTGCATGCTTAAAATTTAATAAAATTTATTTATTTTTTTTAAACAAGAGAAAGTATTTTACCTCATGATTACCCATGCACCACTTCTTGGTGAGGTAGGTACACGGAGGACATCTCTCCTCACTATGGCATGAATGAAACACTATGGAAAAATAACAGGAAGCGTGCATTAAGTGACAAGTAAATACTTTTAAACTGTCACAAAAATTCCTCTTTTAAATATATACATATTTTAATTTCTATTCATTATTCAATCCTGAAAAAATATAAAGCAGGGTTTCTACAAAAATATTAAGCAAGAACTGTTTTCAAAGTTCATAGCAATGGAAAAAATGTGGCTGGAGCATTAAATCTGTATGTTAGAATGATTTCTGAAGGATAAGGTGGAAATGAAGATCTGTAAATTCAGCTTTACCACCAGATAAACAATTTGCATTTTAAAATATTTAAATGAACATCGGTTATTTCATATTGTTAAAATTGCACAAAATATTACACTTTTTACTGTACTAAATAAATAAATGCACCCTTGGTATGCATAATAGACTTTAAAAAAAATAAATATTTCTATACATATATATATATATATATATATATATGTATATATATATATATATTAGGGGTGGGCATAGATTTTTTTTTTTTAATCTAGATTAATCTAGATTAATTTTGAAATTAATCTATATTAATCTAGATTAAAATGGCTCATTTGAGATCTGTCAAAGGCATTCAGAATTCGTGTGCTACCTATTATATTTGAG
>JAUMHQ010000059.1:15263677-15274724 GCA_032361165.1 Enteromius paludinosus
GCTATTTTTAAAACGTCAGCTCTGTTACCACAATATCAAAAGGAAAACAGAATTTATTAGTTATCTCACATTTGGTTTTTAAAGCTCTTTTAATCATGTTTTCATTAGTATCATGTCTTAGCATTTATGCCAGCAAGTGGAAAAAATTCACCTTTGTCTCCATTGTTACTCTACCCAGTTAACAGAGTTGATGGGGACACCAAAAAAACAATTATACAATGAGTCAACTAAAAACCATACACACTCACTTAATAGCCTACCTCAGGACTGGAATTTTGACACCGGAGATCACATAACCAGCAACATTTTACTCGTTTTGCAACCCACCTGTTATTGGACACTTTCACTCGCAGAAAAAAACCAAATCATGGCTAATTAGAGCTTTGTGTTAAACACAAGAATGAAACTCGTAAAAGTATGGAACAACATAAGGGTGTGTAAATCTTGACAAAGTTTCATTTTTGGTTGAACTATCACTTTAAAAATAACGCTGATGATGATTTGAGATGCTGTACTCAATAAAATGTACTTTCACCTAGCTGCTATAAATATTTATACTTCTATGCCTACATATAGAAGAGAAGCCTTTAAGAGAGAATAGAGACATTCATTCTAATTTCTTAAGACCAGATGCATGAAAGGTGTTTTCAGTTTAAACAACTTTATTATTTAATCAAATCGTATAATGTAATCAAATTGACAGTAGTAACACAAGAGTACACAGATTACAGCATTGTGTATTTCACTGTCTCTCAATGTGCGGCACAACATGAAGATTATGATTATCCAAAATTCAGGTCACTAATATGCACGTTTCCCCGAATTTTGAGACCAGGCATCACTGCTGAACCTCGTTCAACAAACATTGTTCGAGAATATTTCACACAATAAACATCCACTTCTGCCTTACGTCACACTCATACACACTCAGATAGATTCAATGTCACACACATACGTACACATCCAGGTTACATCTGCTGAAAATAATCAGGTCTTCCAGTGAGGAAAGTTAAGAAAAATAGAATTTAGACCTTGATTTTTGGTGAGACACCCTGTTAACGAGGATAAAATGGGAGAAAAATATATCTCCCTTGCATGCATGCTTAAACACCTAATAGACATAAAAGAAAAAGAAAACAGAAAAGATACTCTCAGGAACTGTCCCAATGCATAGGTTTGCTGAAGAAATCAAACAAAAAATAGAAATATTTACCATTATCTATTTCATCGGGTTGTACAGTATTATGGAAATGCTTTACAATTCTTATATATATGTGTGTGTGTGTGTGTGTGTGCGTGTGTGTGTGGACAGTTCTTTGGTCATAATATTCAAAATCTCTTTTCAGGAGAAAAGTAGTATGTGCCCCAATTAATTGCATTTTATAAGGATAAATACTGTAAACTCAAATTTCATTATTAGTGAACATAATGGAAAATATTAATTAGAACACATTGAATATTTATTATGTAAGGTTGTAATATGCTTTGTTACTCTTTCAGTAAAGTAATAAATCACATTCTTGAAGTCAAAATGAATTCATTTTTGCACTTCTCAGTTCCACTGCTTGTAATCTCTCAAACTCAGATGACCTGACAGCCGTAGCAGAGCTCTGCTATATCATCAAATCAACAAATGAATGTCTCTGTCTAATTAAGGACTGACAGCTGTCAACAGATACCACTTGTCTTGTCTGTCACGTTAAAATCAGTAAGAATCCTTGATTTCAACTATGGTGTGTTTAAGGGATCACTGTGTACCATAAAATAACAACAAAAACCACAGTAAAAAAAAAATCGAAACAAAAAGACACACACACATACACAGTCTCACAAGCGCCTGTCTTGTAAATATGCACTGGTAACATAAGATGAGAGAAAAAAAAAAGCAATATATGTGCGTTAAATGGATATGTGCAAAGATGTCCTAAATGGTTGGAATATAGGTGGATGAAAAACAAATGTTAATCCATACTGTTGACATGTATTTGTTCACAGAACATTTTCCAATTATATTCAAGCAAAATCCTCCAACATACTCCAAAACATCTGTTCAAATCAAAGAGCTGAAGTCATAAAGGAATAGGAAAAAACATAAAAACCCTACAAAACCCTTTTGGAGATATATAAAGGTCTATATAAGATTTTCAACACATAGACTGAATGAATGTGCATTTCAGAGACTGTCAAGACATGAAATCTCTCCGAGAGGCACATCAAATCAGAGGATCAATCAAAACTGCATTCAGTTCCATGATCATTTTGAGAGTGAAAGGTCACAACCTCGTCCTGTACAATCAACATACAAAAGCTGTTCCCCACCCCGTGTCAGGAACCGAGCAGAAGCTGCTGGGACATTATTCATCCAGCTGATTATCAAACGTTTCCTCTGAATGTGGATTGTTTTGCTTTGACTGATAATCCAAGCATTTGTTTCTGGATGCCTCTTCCGTTCGATCACCACACCCTCACTGTTTTAATCAGTGTTTTGGAGGGTTGCTGGAACTTTATGATTAGAGATGTGTGGATTTGTAGCTAGACATCAAGAAGGTGGCTGGGCTGTGTGAGACTCAAGAAGTCAAAGGTCAAATCTCAGCACTGCTCTGATTCAATAAAGCCTTCTTTTTCTTGACCCATAGGCTCCACCTCTGCGTATGCTGGATGACCAGAACCTCGACGGAATTTCATCGCCGGCCATCGGCTGGGACGTCTCTGTAAATGTATGAATTTCATATTAATAAATCATTTAGTTTTAAACACACTTGCCATCTGAGACAAGGCCTACATGTTCCACTAGTTGGTTAAGAATGTTTGAACTTTTACCTCTTTTCTGAAGCCATTTAAAATACATGACTTTAGAATTACTGGTTTAAAGCAACTTTTTGCAATTAAATCTCTGCATCAGTTTAATAAGAAATAATATGTATAAAATGCATTGTTTCTGCAAAACAAAAAATACATGTAACTAAAATTAATGGATATTTAAATCCTTTTTTTGGAGCTTTTCATTGTTAAAAGGCAGACAAATGCAGGCTTCAGAAATTCACCCGTCGTGTAGCACATATGAAAAAGGTCATAGAAATGTGGATTTCTTGAACCTAAACCTCCATACTCTCACCTCAATGAAGAAGAGTCCCGCAGCAGAGCTCGGGTGGTGGTAGACGTACACGGTCACCAGGACGATGGCCACCATCACAAGCAGAAGCAGGAGCATCCCAAGAATCAGCCCCATGTGCAGCGGGTGAGTGCTGTTCTCTGCGGTGCTTTTTGCTGCAGCAGCTGAAACACAAAATACACTGTATTTATAGTTCTGAACACTGATGCATTTCAGTTCAATTACATCAGTCTGTCTTTGTACACACAACTGCAAGGAACCTCAGGAAAATGAATTTTGAGTGGAGACCCCTGGTTTGAATCCCTGTAATTCTACTTTTAAACAGAGGAGAGCGCTGTTTTCACAATAATCTGGCCATTTCCGTCTGTATTAAGGTTTCTGTGGGTCGTGTATCTCTGTCCAACAGGCAGATAAAAAGATTAATGATGGAAGAGACACAAGACCGTAAATCTTAATTTTGTATTGTGGACATTTCCAGCCGGTCCAGGGAGAAAGATTTACGGTGGTCTGCAGTTTTTGTGTTTTTGCACCACAGCCAGGCCTTTATAAAAACCTGCTGAGCAGACTCAGTGGCAGACCAACAAATCAGTAGGAATACTTCGTTCTTTTTCCTAAAATGGCAGTTATGGATCTACAGATGTCAGCTGGATCTGTTTTATCAACATGTTAAATATATCAACTTAAAATGCATCATGCAGTAACGTCTAAATGGACTGATTCTGGGTTTAAAATATAAAAAAAATGGATTTTTGAAAATGACCTTTCTTGTAGTGTATAACACAGCTTTAAGTGAATGAAAACATCCTGCAACATTTTAATCTGAAAAAGCACCGTGTACAAAGTTATTGTCTCTCAAAATATAGACTCGACTTTTAAAACGTGTCCTAAGCATGGACGGTCCCAAGCCGTTTCATGTTGACATCAAAATGAAATATTAGCATATTGCCCACCCATTTTCTAGTCGTTTCACGCTTGTCTGAATGAAAATGCAAATTCATTCATTTGTAGCATTTAAAGCTCACAAACACCAACCAATACCCGGAGGGGTTTGGAGAAATGAACCGCTGAAGGAATCGCTTGGGGAGTTATTTAACAAATAAGGTAAAAATAAATGCATATATTAAAAAATATATATTTGCAAGTCAATTAACCTGACTACGTTCGGTTAAATGAAATGTACCAAAAAACCTTTTCAACTATCCCAAAAACACAGAACACCACTGACTTAAAAACAAAAACATGCATTTTTAACAAATATTCTTTTATGTTCCCTCTCCACTTAATTTTTGATTTTATATCTTTGTGGCTCCATGATCAATGTAAACATCCATCTCTGCACATATCTTGACAGGGAGTAATTGATTTTCTTTTCTGCAAAATCACTTTACACTACATCAGTGGTTCCCAACCACGTTCCTGGAGGCCCACTAACATCGCATGTTTTCCATCTCTCCTTGATCAAACATCATCAACTGATCATTGATCATCAACTCATTAGTAGAGACTCCAAGAGCCGAAATGGGCTTCCAGGAATGTGGCTGGGAACCACTGCACTACATTATTTGATTTAATTATAGCACCCACTTGGCTCACATAGGGCTCCTTCGGGAACCGTTATATACTAGCACTTAGAAACAACATCTCTGCAAATGTGTAGAGGTATTAGAGGTATTTGTTATTTGCTTATTGCAAGTAATAGGCAGTATTGTGTTTTCTGTGATATGGCTATGACAGAGACTGTACAACTACAACCAGACATCATTCTAAGACATAAAATATTTCTTAAGGGCAGGTAATCATGTTCATAAGTGAAGAGTAAACTGTTACTGCTATAATGCTGAATAATTGTAATGTTTTTCAAAACGTTAGCTCGTTTTTGTCCAGAAATATCTGAAAAAGTAATGACTGTAAAAGTAAAAATCCATTGTCTTCATCCAAAAAAGCTAAATAAAATGTGCATTATACAGTTCTTTAGCCAAAAAGCACAAAAATGATTGACAGACATTACAGGGCAGAACTAATCATGAGGCAGGGTTTCTGTTGTTAGTCATTACAGCCAAAAGTGCCCATGACCACTTAAGCATGGGAAGTAATTTATTTTCAATGAGAGGGAGACTGAAGCTTGGCAGCCAAAGACGGCCTGACTTAATGACTGTCATGCTGAACAAAAAACAGAAAACTGTGAGCAGGCAGTGTGCTTACAAACAACACTTCTGGGCTCCACAAACATTTAGTCACTTCCCAGTCATCACTCTTTACCTGATGCCTCCAAATAACTTTCTTGATTTCAGCGGAATTGAAAAACATTGTGACATTTGGCGCCAAGCTAATGTCAACATTTTGTTGAAATCAGTCATTAATCAAATGCAGACCCCAAGTAACCTCATGAAAACATTTCGGAAAAAAAATCGAAACACATTTATTGGGTTTAGCATGAAGGTGCATGTTATTTTAATTATATAATGGACACTGCAGAGTCTGGCTATTGTAGACTATAGAGACTATGTCTGGTGAGCTGAAGAAGTCATGATGTCATGACAGACTGAAATATGTACACAGACAGCTGGCAGCCCATCCAATAGGCATGTCCTCAATCAAATAAAAAAATATATATCCGATTTCTTTCTTTGTTGTATAAAAATGGCTTGTATATTATTTCTGACGGGTGTGAACTCAATACAGATGGTTCATTCGATGTGAAAAGAAGGAACGTTTACAGACTCGGCGAGATTAGTCACCAGAAACAAATACAGGCAGATGGCCATCTTTTGAAAACAAAAATATTTTTTATTCTGTGTTTGGTGGAATTGGATGGTTCAGATTTTTCCTTTTAAAAGGTTTTTAACTAATAAAATTCAGTGTAACGTATTCACAATAAATAGACTAATTACATTAAATTGCTAATACAACTAGTTTTAGTCTGGAATGATTATCCTGCTCAAGCTTAGATAGCGCTTCTTTCTTGCTACATGTTTTCATTGGCTGTATGTTCTGTTTTCTGCTTTATCGATGAAATGTTGAAGTCCCGACTGCCGTTTCCGACTGGTAAAGAAATATTGAGCTTGCTCCAAATCAAAAACACATGACCTGGATCTTACTAACAGAATTCTGGGAATTCAGAGGGGGAAAGACGAAAGAGAGTCAGGCAAAGAGAGAATTTACATAAAGAGAGCGAGAGAGAGACTGTGTGTGATAAGCTGAGAGAGTAGAAGAAGGAAAAGGCATGATACAAAAATCTGTTGGTCAGAAAATGAACTGGCACAAAACACTGCTGCGTGGAACAGATATTTAGATAAAAATGTTGTACTTGCTGCCACACATATACACACATAACCACACGAGTCATTCGCACACACAAGTATGGCCTTGTTTGGGCATAAGCAGGAAAAATCAATGTTTATCATGAAGGTGAGATACAGTAGGAGTTATATCTGGTAGTTCGCAGACACATTTTGCACTGCAGCGATGCTAAGATCTTACCTCCATTGTCTTTGAGGTGTAGCGCAATCTTGGTGTCATCTATAAAAATAGATGAGAAAAGGATTAGAAGGAGGGAAAGAAAAAAGGGAGTAAATATTAAAGCTCAATTTTACATGTTGACAGTTTACAGTGAACTATAGCGTCACATGATTTAAGACACACCCACGTCTCAGAAACAGCTGTAAATAGGTCGCACATGTGTGTGATGAGCACTTCAAAGAGATTAGAAAATATGTTTTGTTTTGGATTTGTAATGAATCTTTAATGAGCAATCCACTCCAGAATATGCTTTCTAGACAGCCGAAGAGCTCCTGTCTGAGACAGACAGGTCAACATCTGCTACAGGCAATTCTGCTGAGATCTGAAACTCAGAAATGAATGAAGTATCACAATAACAGCTGGTGCTGCTGTAGTGTCCACTGTAGCCGGTAGGGTAACATTAAATGTGCTTTCTTCTAAATTAATAGATTTTGTTTCATTTATTCATAAAAAATTAAGATGATAGATTTTACTCAAACCTCACTGAATCACCTTGGACGCATAACGTTATGCCAGTTATGTTTAACATTCAAGGAAGAATAAAAACGATGTCCTTATTTACCCTCCCATGGTTTACTTTCCTCTGTGGAACACAAAAGATTTTTGTTCCAGAAACAATGGAGGTCAATGGTCACCAAGCTGTTTGGTTAACAACACAAACTATATTTTGTGTTTAGAAGACATTCATACAGGTTTGGTAAAACATGAAAGGTGAGTGAATAATGACAGAATTATAACTGGGACTGACGCAGGCTTCCAATTTTATAGTGTACAGCAGAACTGCAGGCGTATAGTAGGCTAAATGTACTGTAAATGTACACAAATGTCTTGATTGTTCAATTTGGACCTGTCAGCATTTTAATTCTGCCGTCATAATAACACAAGTCAATAAAATAATTAATCAGTAATGAATAAAGGATTGAGAAAGAAGAGCGTAAACGAGAGATGCATGCCTTTTCAATGACCTCATAAATCATTGCCTTATTGAGCATTCTGAGAAACTGTTAATGATGAACAGATTGTTTCATGTAGTTAATCACTTTAAGTGGACTCCTGGCAACCCTGAGACTAACATACTTTTTGTAGCCAGATCCTTTCCTGCTTGTAAAAACAAAGAGCGGTGGTGCCACTGACTCACATGCAGTCAGCAAGTATTCCCATCTATTGCCTTTTCTTTTAAAACATGGCAGAAACTAATCTTTAGTATATAGTCCCTCCAAGAATGAAATCTTATTGGTCTGTTCTCACTGGCTGTGACTGGGTGATTGCATGCAGCAAGTAAAGAAAAATTACAGGAATTTGCGACTTGTTAGGACACAAGTGTTACAAGACAACGAAATAAGAAGTTGGGTACAACTACTGCTCCTCTGGATTTGAAATATTTATGAGTGTATTTATAATTCACAGACGAGATTTATAATTTATGCTGTTTTCTACCCAGATAATGTCTTTGTGCAATCAGAAAGAAAAACAGAGCAGAGCACACAGCATGAGATTGAAGTTAAACAATAGTTAAGTGATATCCAGTGCTTTTTACCGTTTATTTAGGCAAGGTTTTTGAATGATGAGCATGATTATCTATTGGACTCTATTTATCAGCAAACCCCTTTAGCTCCACATTCTGAATGTCCTTTAATACAGAACATTTCTTTTCCAGAAATGGATTTTCCTCAGACTCATAAAGCACAAATAAGCCTTTCTTTTTCCGTGTCTATTGATTTATGTTGAATCCATTTGTGCCCTCATGTCTCCTGCTGCATTCTTACCAGAAGCAGTCACTTGTAACTAATGATTTAGATCAGTGAACCCATGGTTTCCTGTCATCAAAGGATTGTAACATCAGTTTCACTTTCTGTATTTTAATCTGAGTGGTATATATGTTCAGGTGTGACAGTACCTTCTGTCGGTATGCTGGTGGGCATGTGTGATGGAGCTTGGGTAGATTGACCCTCAGTAGTTCCTCTGTTTCTTGTGGTTTTCTTTTCAACTGATGCAGTGGTCAGCAGATTGATATTGGTAGTATTAATGATGTCACAGGTGTTATCTTTAGTCTGAGAATGAAAGACGAGTGAAGACAGGTGATTTGATATATGTAATTCTAATAATATTTAATTGTAATATTAAAGGGATAGTTCACCCAAAATGAAAATTCTGTCATTAATTACTCACCTTCGTGTCGTTCTAAACCTGTGAGACCTTTGTTCATCTTCAGAACATAAACAAATATATATTTGCTGAATTCTAAGAGCTCTCTGACCCTCCCATAGACAGCAAGGATCCTGAAGTGATCAAGGCTCAGAAATGTAGCACAGACATTGTTAAAATAATTCATGTGACATCAGTTGTTTAACATGGAAACAATGTCTGTGTTGTTTGCGCTTTGATCAAAACGAGAATGTTTTTGTGTAGTGCAAGTGACACAGAACAGCATACTCTGTTTACATTCAGTGGATACTCTCCAAAATGGCACCAGGGTGAGGCGAACTGTTGAATAAAGCCATTATTTTACTTTATTTTATGCTCTTTAAGGATTCTTGTGGCTTTGTACAAATTATATGTTTTATTATAAAACTTTTTTAATGATATCCGTGTTTTGTTTCAGCAAGGACCCTTGCTGTCTATAAGAGGGTCAGAGAGCTCTCAGAATTCACCAAACATATCTTCATTTGTGTTCTGAAGATGAATGAAAGTCTAACAGGTTTGGAAAAACATGAGGGTGAGTAATGATTTTGGGGTAAACTATCCTTTTAAATATGGCAATATTTTATTATCTAAAAACTAGGGATGTCAGTTCATTATATTAATTTAGTGGAGTTAATTAATAAAACCAACATTAAAAAATAACTTGTGCAAAGAAAGGATGACAAAAAGAAACTTAAAATACATTGTCATATGTACATGTTACTAATTACTAATGGTATACAAGAAAAATAAAAAGATAAAAAGCAAGAGAGAGAGCATAGGGTAACCTGGGAAATAGGAAAACGAAACTACAGAGGAGTATATAGGCACAGAGATTTAGGGTAAAAACCATACACAAACATCCACAAACATACCTCATCTGGGCAACTGTTATCTACCCAGTCCTGCCGATGGCGATCAAATCCACTGGAACATCTGTCAATAAAAATTATAGCAGTCATTACTATTTTAAAGACAAACATGATCTTTTATAGATCGCTGACCAGTGCAGAAAAATCTTTTGAAATCTCTTCCGAGAAACACTGTAAGCATGTGTTCCTCCAAAAAAAAGGGGTTTAAAACAACAAAATTATAAAAAGAATTTTAATTTGAGTCTTCCAAGAAGGTTCCATTAAGAATACTCGGTTCACTGTGGTCTAGAACAGGAAATTCAAAACGGTGAAATATACCGAGAACTGTTCACAGCAGTATATCACTAATAGATGCTGGCTTATAGAGTCAGGACTAGGCAGTACAGCTAGTATTTCTTTTCCTCCTCCCCTGCTTTCCTTTTTTCTTGCACGCAAAACGGAGCACAATAGCCTTGCCTGCTTGGCATTCCTGATGTCTGATACAGTCACCCTTACTCCATATCCTTCAGCAGCTCCCTATTCTCCAGTCATCTTTTTGCGATATATCATTTCTTTTCAGTTTACTACAATTCACCATATGCACATCCCCCTCCGTGTTTCTCTCTGATATTTTGGGGTCAGAAGAGAAGACACATTTGCTGCCCAGTCCCTTCACAGGTGGTAAACAACCCAGTTGTTTTTATGGGTTTGTGTGAGATTTTTATTTTGCTTGTCACAGCCTGTTACATTTAAAAAAAAATCAAAAGGATGCTATTCCTTTTTGTGGTTGAAAAACAAATCTTTGTTTACAAGAGTTGATATAAACGGACAAAACTATTAAATAAACATGGGAGAAATACTTTCACTTTCATTAAGTTAATATAAACCGACAGTCTATGGAAATTGTGTCTTAGATCAGCATTTTTTCAATGTGTTTCATTTTTTCTTTTAATAGCGTGTGTGAGCGACAGCATCAGCAAACACAAGCCCCTACTCTATACACATGATGTGCTCTTGGGAAAGAAGCACCTTGACCAGTGGTGGCAGAGGGCACTATAGTGTGCGTCAGACTGTCTAAATGAAAGCTTTGGATTAGAGATTTCATGACCCACGGACAGGAAGAGCTCTGCTAAGAGCAGCTACTGACTATCTCTCTCACACACACACACACACACCAGCCTCTGTAGGCCAAAGATTTGCCCCAGAATACAGCCGCTGACTTTGTGAGGCATTTCATTTAATTTCGTTGCTATTTTGTAATAGTTATTTTTTTCTTTATCACCTTCACATGTATTCATTTAGCTACTTTTTTCCACAGCAATTAATTATTAATATATGTATATGATTTTACATTAAGATTATGCTCAAATATGCTTTTATATAT
>JAUMHQ010000059.1:15279585-15292618 GCA_032361165.1 Enteromius paludinosus
TATGTCCATGTACTGAACTGTTATTATTCAACCATGCCAAGCTAAATTCAGTTTTCCATTCTATGGCACCTTTAATGCCTGTTGGGCTCGGGTCGGGTTCGGTTACTGCTCTGTCGGACACGGGCCGGGCTCGGACAGAAAAATGTGGCCCGATTCACATTCTAATGTACATACATGCGTGGATATAACTGCACATATGCATGCATCTAGTAATACATCATCTACGTGACTGGTAGCTGAATTACCTAAAAGCAGTGAAATGGAAAATTGAATTAGAATGAAGAGAGGATGGGTACTGTAGCAGGAATTTGTGTATGTGTGCGTGTAGGTTTGATACATATACATATATATATATATATATATATACACACACATGTATATACATTTAATGAAAAGTGTAGAAAAAAACAACATTTTCAGTGCTTCTTGATATGTAAAATGCTTATAAATCATGCAAATCACATTTTGTTTAAGTGTATTGATGAAAGGTTTGTGTAAAGAGTTGGGGTGACCTCTGTGTAAAAACACTGTCCTTTATAATAGAATGAAATCAATGTGTGTGTGTTTGTGGGTGTGTATATGGCTTTTCACATGTGGCCTCTCCGGATGAATGTGTGCAGCAGGGGAACTCTCTCAGATAAAGTGAATGTGTGTGTGTGTGTGTGTGAGCAGCTGAGGAAGTAACTGTCTGACCGTGCTGAAACCTAAATCGTTGGAGCAATAATACATAAAAGAGCAGCTAAACTTTAAGACAGGAAATTGTAGCTTGTTGGGTGCAGGCTGTTTTTCTCTTCCTGTGGGTAATTACATTTCTTGCCCATGGGGTGTCACAAAACTCCTTCGTAGCATGCTGTTAATGCCTGGAGATACGCAAGAGTGTGCTTATGCATCTTAAACAGTGTCACCTGATGAGTCTCCAGACACTAATTAGTGAAAGAGAGGCGAGACCCACGCAGGTTATTACCGCTCTCAATCATTCCATCTCATTCTCCCCTCTCCACCCTCAGAGCTGTCTCTCTTTCTCATATTGTAACAGACAGACAGACAGAATGATGCAAATCCTGCCCTTTCACAGCAGACAGGCACAAACAAACACAGACACACACATACGCTGAAGGAGAATAAACTGTCATTGAAAATCATGAGCCTCCATTCATGATGTCCTGACAGCAAACACATCCTCTCCTCCTGTTCGCTCCCACACTCACTCGCTGCCCAACTCCAGACATATTTATCTGATAAATTTGTTTCTCCAGCCTAGCCGGGTTTGGTCCTGCTGGGCTCACTGTTACTACGACATCAAAGACGTTTTCTGCTTGGCACACCAGACAACAAACAGACAGCTTGAGAAGGGAGGAGGAAGGAGCTTTGAAATCATCCCTGAAGTAATCGACTGTCAGGACAAACATACTTCCAGTTTTTCTGATAGGCTGAATAGCACCTGTCAAAGTCGTTCTTCATCTCAAATCTCCAAAAACACACACACACACACACACACACACACACACACACACACACACACACACACACACATTTGGAATACAGTATGCAGATGGTTTACTGGTGTCACGTTGACTCACTGGGGATCTGTTGAATCTTGTGGACCACCACAAAGGCATCAGACAGTCCAACCTTCACTGGATGATTGACAGAGCTGATCTTTGCAATCTGCACAGGGATCTGAAATGAAAGCACATACTAGATAATTCATCCATCATCCACTGGTTTGAAAGACAGAAAGTGAAAAAGCAAAGAAGGAAACAAGAAAGTAAGCAAGGTGGAAAGATAGAGGAAGAAAGAAAGAAAGAATGAAGTGAGCAGAGACATGGGAAGAGGGAGAAACCTAACTCAGTTAGGAAGTTTGATGGTTGAATATGCTTTGCAACAATCAAATATATCTCAACAGCATTTCCAAGAATGTCTTCTGACTAGAGGGTTACAAAATATATATTTTTAAATACTTCCTTTTATAACGCTACATTTTATTTGTTTTTATTTTGCATAATACTATAGTGTGTATTTATATATAATAAATATTAATTTATATTTGTATATAATAAATCATAGTTAAGTAATATACGTATACAGTAAGTTAAATATCTATATATATTTTTTGATGATTAAAATGGATTTCACACATTTCAAGTATGTCACATTTGAGGTTTGTGGGCTGAATATGCTTTGCAATAATCAAAGAAATCACAACAGAATTTACAAGAATGTCTTCTGACTACAGGGTTACAATTTTTTTATATATAAATATATGAAATATACATTTCTATATGGATATAATATAAAACATATAATACCTACAAATATATAACAGCTGAACATACAGTGAATTATGTACTTGATGATTTAAAAATTGATTCATGTATTTCACATTTGATTTTCATGAATACTTTAACAGTACTGAATACTTTTCTTTGCCATTACATGGTACCTGACCATTTTTGTACGTGGCAAATTGAAAAGACAGAGGCACTGACACAATCACACCAACTTTGATGGAACAGGAAGTAATCACAGAAGAGCCATGTAACAGACGGAGAGAGAAATAGAAAACAGAATGAAAGACACATATGGAGGAAGGAAAGAAAAAATATCCTTCAGACCTCTTTGTAAGCAAAGACAATCCGTCCATCGCTGTGTAATGTGGCCTGGAAGGTGAAACTTCCCTGTTTATACGAATCCTGAAGATGAACGTGATCCCACTGGACAACCAAAGCAGTTCCTGAGAAACAGACCCACACATTTAATCAATATTTAAACATGGTTTTACATATTAACGAGAATACTTTTAATACTTATATTCTCTACTAATAATACAGTTTCAGTTTCTGATCGCCTCTGTAAACAAGAGCATCTGGAAAACATAACATGACACATTTGATTTATGGCGAGTCGAGGTACATTGTTTTTGATGGGTGTGTGCACTTGAAGACGGGAAGGTCTGACAGATATATATTGGATATATCTGTTCCAATATATTTTCCCCCTAATATATTTCTGTCAGATAGGACACCCTCTGACTCTCTCACACATACCCCCCCCCCCCCACACACACACAGTCCAGTGCATCTGTCTCTTACCATTGTCAAAATAGATGACAGTTGAGTTTCTGGAGAGGCTGGGGTCAAAGTTTGCCATAAGTGGAGCAATATATTGTGTTGCTGTCAACATTCGGTGAACCACATCTCCTGTGTAGATGAACCCTGAAAGCACACAAACACACGCACAACCTATAAACCTTTACAATACATGTTCATAATATAAAAAAAAATTATAAAATACATTTCAAATCTGATCTTCAGGATGAAGCCACTCAATTTGTTTATGTAAAACAAAAAAAAGTTTTTTGGCACCAATGCATGAACATGTGCTTGTCTTTCTACTCCTAATCTCTGTGGTCTCCTCCTTTCTCAACTATGCATCCTGGCAAACAGCCCTGGCCTGTCTCCAAAGTGATTAATACTCTAATTAGCCATATAAATGCCTCCTTCCATCCCACTCACAGAAAGGAGAGAGGACCTTCCACACATACATAATGTAGAACGTGTCTTCAGCTTAAATCAATGCAAATCTTTCCACAGGAATTCATCCAATCTGGACTAAGCTGACCAACTTCGCTTACCCTGTAAACACAGAGTACTTAAAAAACCATTATATTCAATTTAACAAAAATAAAACAACTGAAAACAAAAACAAAAAGTAATAAGTTAAAAATCAATCTACTATCTATTTTGAACTTGCTGATCAAGAAAGGTGTCCTTGAATATCCAAGAAGTAGACCACAAGGTAACAATTTGAGTGGTCAATGTGCCAGCCCATCCGATCAATGTAAGTATACCACATACAATTTCAATTAAATAAGTGACATCCAGCTGATGTGATCCACTGTCCTTTGGGTGTCTTTTTCAATTTTGTCTTTTGATTAAACAAGACAACAGAGTTACTACAAAATGCCTTCGCCAACAAGGCAGGCCAATTGCACTTGTAAAAAGACACTAGGAATTTAATAATGAAGCAAACATTTCCCCGTTCTGTTTATTAAAAATTCTAAAGGCAGCAAAAGTATCTCTTACGCAGCGTTCCTGAGCGCACAGCTTCACTGGGTAATTCAGATCACTTGTGTTTCACCGTTTATAGCCGCAGAGGGATGACTGATGTAATTATAGGGAGAAATGATATGGTGGTTTTCTGTCTCTATCCTTCCCTCACTCTCACAGCTTCATCTAAGACACATTCCAGCAGCCAGTGAGTCACATGAACCACAATCCTAATAAAAATCCCCACACATGCCCTCATTTCTCCAGCATGCATGGTCAGCTGTTATTAACAGGAATCTCTCACAGCTGATAAACACAGCCTGATCCGCTAGAACACTGTGACTCACAGTCAAGCACTTACGCCTACAAGCAAGAACCAATCAATTATATATTCCTCTTTAAGCTCATATAGATCATATGTTCTGCTTCAGCCATATAAGACTCAAATTGCATGAAGGCAGGCAGGCGCTCTCTTATAACCTCTTCATTGGTTATAACAGATCACACTCAGGAGGACAGTTCACTTACCGCCAGTTGCAACAGTGATCTCTCGCAACAAATGCCCATAAAATGGAAAATCGAAGGAGAGATTGACCCGCTGAGGATGAAAACAAGACAAAGTTTAGCTTGCAATTATAAAAAGATCTAAACAACAAGCAGAATCAATATAAAAACTATTAATCGGAGGCAGAGAGAGAGAGGCGGTGATTACAATTACATACAGCAAGTGTAGCTCTAGACAGACTCTATGGACTCATTCTGTGGTTGGCTAAAGCAAACATAACTCTGCTAATAAATTTGACTTCTGTCCTAAATCCATGGTGCGTTTCTCCGCTGTGGTTTCTTTTGTTTGGAAAGTGCAGTGTGAGGATATCACAGTCTGTTCCAGTAATGGGATGGCGACACACCAAAACCTGATCCCATTTCAGAGAAATGTGGCATTTGAGGATCGACGCTTGGTCTGTTACTTTCACAATCCACACAAACAGACTAAATAAAAGGATTTTTGCTAACACTTTATTTTCCGGTTACACATATTTTCCGGTTACACATATTGGCATGTTATGGCATGTTAGCCATTTATTAGTCCTAATTAATAACATATTAATGCCTTATTCTACATACCTAATCCTACCCAATACCTCACCTTAACAACTACCTAACCTAACTATTAATAAGCAGCAAAATAAGAATTGAAGGGAAAAGGTAATCATTTACAAGTGTCACCAGATTCTTTAAATTAACAGTAATTGCTCTTAAACGTAGTCATTTCATATAATTAGCATTTCATAAGATGTGTTTAATTGATGATGAATGAATGAATGAGTGCTGTCTTACCGCTGCTTGTCGGTGTGTATTAGACAGGATGCCATGAATCTTCACCTTCTCCTTGTCCATCTGATCGATATTTACCCATAATTCTTTGCTCATAGGATCACTGGGGCCATAAGTCTTTGAGGTGTAGTAATTATGATCTGTGTCCTCCTGTGGGGAAATACCAGACAGCCGTTCAGGTTAAAGGACACAATACTTGCTGTCAAGAAAATTATAGTGATTTGACGTGACTTCACTATAATACAGGACTGAAACGGCGTGTTTGTGTAAATAACAACACAAATGTTCACTTTTCGATAAACTATCACTTTAGGAAACATCCCAACGCAATCCACATTTGTTTATGGCAGGCTTTTAGCAACCAAGGGCCACAAGCTCATTCCGATTATCATATCACAAACAAATACCAGGTCTTTTACTATAAAAAACAGACCCAAACACTTTTCTTTCCCGAAAGAAAAGATTAGAGAGGCGTGTTTACAAAAGACTGAGTCAATCTCTGTTTGTTTACATGTATTTTCAGCACGGACCACATATTTATGAGGGTCACTAAGAGGTTTATTGTATCGAACGTTGCTTAGCAGCACCTGTACAGCGGTCTAGCCTCTGCTGGAAAATATGATGACAACTAAACAGCAAAAGGGTCAAATGAGTTCTTTTAGCCCAGTTTTTTCTATCCACTTATGTGAAAAGAACAGAGGGTCAATTATTTAATCGGCTGGGTGAAAGAAAGATTTGAGAAAGAGGTGACTGAGACACAAGGTCATAATAAATAAGGCATATACATTACAGCTCAAAAGTTTGGGATCAGAATTATTTAAAATGTGTTCTTTGTCTTCAAGGCTATTGTGAATATTATTACCATGTAAAATAATTGTTTTCTATTTTTATATAAATTAAAATCTCATTTATTTCTGTGATGCAAAGCTAAATTTCCAGCATTATTACCCCAGTCGTCGATGTCACATGATCCTTCAGAAACTATTGCAATATTTTTATCAGTGCTGGAAACTGTTGTGCTGCTTAATTTTTTTTGTAATCTGTGACACTTTTTTTATTATTCAATATTCTTTGATAAACATAAGATAAAAAGAAGAGCATTTATTTAAAATATAAATAATTTCTAACAATATACACTTTTTAAAAACGTTTATTCAGTAAGCATGTTAAATTCCTAAGAAGTGACAGCAAAGATTTATTTTGTTAGAAAATACTTATATTTTGAATAAATGCTGACTTTTCATTCATCAAAAAATCCTGAAAAAAAGCATTGCAGTTTCCAAAAAAACTATTTGACTGCACAAATGTTGTCAACACTGATAATTCTAGTAATAAATGACCACATTGTAATGATTTCTGAAGGATCATGTGACACTTTAGACTGGAGTAATGACTGATGGAAATTCAGCTTTGCATCAGAGGAACAAATTATATTTGAAAGTATATTAGAACAGAATCCATTATTTTATACTGTTTTCTTCTGTATTTGCAATCAAATAAATGCAAAACGGAGATTTAAAGAGACTTCTTTACAAAAACATTACAAGTCTTACTGATCCCAAACCTTTGAGCAGTAGTGCATATGTTTAGATATGTGTGGATTTATGTAAGTGAGAGTACACATACAGTACTTGCAATCAAACATTTCTGGAACTGTACTGTATATACTTTATACTTACGATCAAAAGTGACAATATAATACCTTTGACATTTAACTAAATCAACAGTTCTGCAGGTTACACATGCAAAGCAAATGGATGGAAAATCTGAGTGCCAGGAGAAACATAACCCATGATGACTGCTGATTAGTAACAGCCTAATGCTTTGGACAGGGACACAACATGATCAACTAACGGAAAGAAAATCAACTCAGAGAAACTGTATCCCTTAATTTACTGACCATTCCAAATTATTTTCTACAAAGGCCATCATCAGTGATCCAATTATTATACATCTGTGGCTTTTAAAAAACAAACTGAAGTTGATGTTTGTCTACCAATTAGTCTAATGCGTGATAAAAAACACTTGATCATGACCAAGGCTATGAGTGGAACATGATTGTTCATGACATATAGAGAGTTTGAGTTTGGTTCTGTTCCCTTCTTTCCTCTCCAGTCAGTCTTTGCTTCCTTTTTGCGGTCCTGCCATAATAAAGTCAAAAAAGCTAAACATATGCTATTACAAATATACATGAATTCCTGTATGGACACATGAGTGGTAACAATACAAAAGAAGACCAACTGGACATGACACTTGGAGCATTAATGAAATCACCCCAGACTAATCTCCTGTTGTTTACTGAGCCAAAGCATGGCTGTCTGTAAAACCTTGAAGGAAAACACACTTATCACAAACACAAGCACTGAGGAATTCAGCATGAAACTATATGAATAACACAATTCTCATATAGAAAGAAATGTGTCAGATTTAAGGAGAGGTGAATATAAGGTACATAAACTTTGACAGTTTAATCTGTTAAAGTGCAAAAGCAGAGAGGAACAGGCTGAAAACAAAGCAAACACAAACTTAAAAGCTTAAACTAAAGCCTGAGGCCACGTCATAAAAAGGAATAGAAATTCAGTCCTTTGAAATTCACCAAATAAAAAATGACAGAAGCACTTTGTAGTGTGTGAAATAAATGATGCACCAGGTGTCTGTGTGTATGAGTGTTTATAGAGGAGCGTTTGTATGTGGGAGCTGGTAGAAGTTTAAACGCTAAAACTCAATCACACAGACCTTGTAAAGCAACATCAAAGGGAACAGTCAGTGGACAGGACATTCAAATTAGCAACTACATACTGTATACACACAGTGCTTTGAAGTAATCATCATGTGGGAAACTAATCCAACGCTAAAAAATTTGTGCATGATGTTTTTCATATGGTTAAAATGATCATGAATGTACAACTGCTCATTTTGCACATTAGAGTTTAATTAGCCCAGCCGCTAACGAAAGATGGATTTTCAGTTGCCATTATTCCAGTCATCAGCATCACATGCTCCCTCAAATAGATTTTTAGAATGTCACGTGAAGTGTTAGTGACATTAAAGATGTGAGTGTGTCTACTTATGAAAACAATGAAAAGTAGTGCAGTGAAATGGATCAATGTATACAGTTAGAATGGCCTCTTAGGGAAAATGTATATTTTGTTAAAAGTTCAAAGGGTACCATTATTTGGGAGCTGTTGTCGGTGTCTCCATCAGCAAGTATACCAGGTGAATCCTGAGACTCGGGCTTCAAACTGTCTTGACTGGCTTTGTTACTTTCCATCAAATGGGGCTCCAGAAGAAGCCAGCGTCTCCTCCTCAACAGCTCCACAGTGACATCATCCTCCTGTGACCATCCCTGAAGGATTGAGTAAGCAGCTCCTGGAACAACACAAAACAACCTTCAATCCTTTGAGCATGGGAACATTTTGACATTACATAACACACATTCGGGAAGAAATTATGCTTGTTTCTTTTAATCACTGCTTGATTAAGCCAAATAAAATCCAGACGCACCTCATTTGTTTCACTACTGACTCTCACAGTTGAACCATTCCACACACGCTTCCGCATTTTTTCATATGGTTTATACAGACACAAAAAGCATCATTTTCTTTATTCTCCAGTAAGAGAACACCTCCACTTTGTTTCAGATGAACCTGCTTAACTGTAGTCATAATAAAGAAGATGACCCAGAGTACTCCTGACACTTGGTTTATTGTTAAACTGAGGCATGGTGTTATGATGATACACTGTACAGCTTCTTTAAGAGCCGAGAGTGAAAGCTACACTCTTTAAAATGAAGGTGCTTCATGATGCTACAGAAGAACCTTTTTATCTAAATGAATCCATAAAGAACCTTTAACACCTGAGGAACCTTTCTGTTTCACAAAAAGTTCTTTGTGGCAAAAGAAGGTTCTTCAGATTATAAAAAGGTACAAAATACATGGTTCTTTAAAGAACATTTGACTGAATGGTTCTTTGTAGAACCAAAAATGGGGTACTTCTATGTCATCGCTCTGAAGAATCATTTGAAGCACCTTTATTTTAAGAGTGGTGAGCCAATAGTTTCAGCCCATCCTGTTCTGCTTTTATTCTTCTTTGGTCCGTATATCACTCTTTATATGCCTAATCTCATTCTCTTATTCATCCACAAACACATGCACACAAGGCCAAATTCTTATGCAAATCAAGCCTCATATGAACTGAGTTTAATTAAACCTTTTATTTACTTTGCTCTTTAGTCCTCTCATTGGAAATAAAGATGTGACAGATTATGAGAGTGTAAGCTGGAAATCAGGACGACTGAACAGCCAAAGTAGAAATCACAAAAAGCACTTCATAATGTGACTGAGCAGACTAAACAAAAGGAAAAGGAAAAAGATGAAACAAAAAGGAGGGACCAATGAATCAGCCTGGAATGTGGCTCTCCGAAGACTAGCTTCATCTAAACTAAAAGTTCAATACGGTTGTCTGTACAGGTTTAGTCATAATCTTGGTGAGGAAAGGAGGGGAAGTAGTTTAGGCTTCAACAGCTGGGTTCCACACAAGGATGGTCAATGTCTGTTTAATGCTTAAATGATAATGTATCCTAAAATACATAAAAAACTTTCCTGTAAAATTCATGGACTTCTGTGCACCAGACGTGCATTTGGCATTACAGGCATTCTCTAGAAAGGGATGGAGAGACAACAGAGACAAAAATTAGCCAGAAAGATTTTCAGTTCTCTCTCAACAGTTTTTGGTAGCCCAAAATCAATTTAAGTAGCCCGAAGCAAAAAAGAGATTTTGTAATGTATAATATTGTAAAGGAAACAAAACATCAATCAAATAAACTGTAAAAAAAAATAGTCAAATTACAATAATCAACAAAATATTGGGTTCTAACTGAACATACATTTCTATGCACTTGTAAGAACCGTGTAGAACATGAATCAGCTTGTGTCAGATTCAGAATCACAAATGAGAAATCTCCTTTTTGCCTCATAGTCTGATTTTTCAGAACTTTTCCGCTTTGTAGTCTGCTTTTCTTTGGCTGTCCCTTCTTCACCCTGACCTGTCTTATTTAGCTCAGCAGAACTCAAATAGCTGCGTTAATCCATGTGCCGCTTATTTATTAAAACAGCATATGCTGGTTAGGTATGTTTTGATGCTGGGATGCTGGTTTATGATTTTCTATTGATTTAACAACAGCTAAATCCTTCTAGAGTAGTTTATTTTCTTGATTACAAGCAAACTATGTTTGCTGCATAAATCAGACGGATTTATAAAAATATGGCGACACTAACCAGACCAATAAACAAAGATAACAGACTAGTTAACTTCGGCCTAGGCGCGTGCGCCAGATGAAACCGTCCATACACAAAAAACAAGTGCGAATTCAAACACGATTTCAATACTTAACATAACTGACAGTGGCTCCCCGTTGCCTGAAATTACATAATGACCAAAATATATTTGTGAAAGAACACAAAAGCATTGAAATATATTTTTCCTCCCTATATGATAGCCCGACGGGCAGGGCTGAGATGGATTTTGGTAGCCCGTAATGTACTAATTATTATATGCAGTTATCATATGCTGTGTCCTTGTGTTTTCATACGCTGATGTTGTCCTCAAGAATTTATCATCATATTTACTTCTTTATCATCAATATTGAAACTGTAAGCTGTCATAGATTGTCTTTCGATTTCTTTGATGAAGAGCTTTTATTTGATGCATTTGTTTTGATCAATTGAATGCATCATTGATAAATAAAAGTATTCATTTACATCCTTTATGAAGTATTACCAGTCCTTTGATTTGTACTGTATTCTCAGTCAGATTCACACAGTTTAGTTCATAATTTGTGTAGTGTCAAACACTATAGCCCTCCTAGATACAATGCTCCTCTTCTGGGATCTTATTTCAATTTCAAGAAACCCTTCTAGATATAAGACTGAGTTCTGGAAACAGGATCTTAATTTCCTGCGGATATATTGCTTTTATAATCCAAGAAAGCATCTCTTCATTCACGTGAGAATCTAATCCGAATCTAATCCTCTGCACCGAAAAACAACCCAAGTGAGAAAGAAAGGGGGAAAAATGCACAACTTGCAGAATGCACTTTGTTTCCAAGTCATCATGGTTCACTGTTCCTCATTTAAACCCTCAATGTGAGAAAAGATTCCCAGAGCCAAGTCCTTCTGTAAAGCCCATTATACATAACAGGTCAATGAGGATTTAGAGAGGCGGCTGTCATTGACTTTTATTGTCGCTGAGTGGAAATCAGTGTCTGCTCGTGACATGCTTTGAAAAGCGACCGCAGCAGGGACAGGATCTCTTTCTCTCATGCTTGTGCTTTCTTTTTGCTGCGAGACTAAATCCAGTCCCGCATTCCCCTCTCTTTCTCTCATTCCACATCCTCTGAGTGGAAGGTACCTTTTAAGATGTCTATGCAAGAAAGAATGAACGGATGTCAAGCTATACATACAGATAATGCGACAGAAAAACTATGCACTACAAAAAAACTTTCCTCAAAAAAAAAAAAAAAATACATATACTGAAAGGTAATAATGCAATGTTAAATGTAACTAATATTTTCAAAAAATGTACATTCTAATGAGAAGAAAGGAAGGGGAACCAGTGTGAGTGTGTGTTATCCATAAGAAGTATCTTTACAGTATGCAATATATAAATGACAGACAGAAGACAGAGAGAGAAGGAGGGAGAGAAACTCGCCCACAAATGAGAATTTCCCTCCAGTCATGTCTAAAACGATCAAAATGACTGATATATTACTCCTAATTAATCTGAGGAGGACAGCCGGAGGGAGAGAACAAAAGGGTAAAGGCGGAAAACAAAAGTTAATAGACCACATGCATTTATCTTGAGTCACTGCTCTGGAACAAAAGAAAACATAAAAAAAGTAATATGAGGTACTAATGTATAAAAGAAAAATGGGGGGCTGGGGTTATGGGGTTCAAAACCATTCACAGGGCACTTCAAAGTTCAAAACCATTACAAACACTCCAATGTACAGCATATGAAACTAGCTACCAGCTACAGAAGTCTACAAGAGTTTGATTGATTGGTTCGCTCGCTCTCCAGCGACTATATGAAGCAGACATATTAGTATGTGTAATTACAGAGAGGGTGAAGCATGCTGGAACAGGTCATCTGAACTCAGGATACACACAAACACCTAGGTACTGTATATATATGTGACCATATACCATCCATCTTTATCAAACCTGAGCCTAAAATAAATTATCTTTATACATCATAAAAGACTGGGGTCAGTACGATTATTTGAGACAAATTAATACTGCTTTGCAGCAAGGCACATTTAATTGATCAAAAGGGGCAGTGTTATATTACAGAAGATTTCATCAAACAAATCTGTTCTTTTGAGCTTTCTATTCATCAAAGAATACTGAAAAATGGAAAATGCGGCTTCCACAAAAATACCCAGCACATTGTGTTAAGTTCTTAAAATAATAAAAACTAGGGCGGGCACTCGATTTAAAAAATTATCTAATTAATTAGAGGCTTTGTAATTCATTAATCAGAATTAATCGCATTTTAATCGCATATAAATATTTCACCTGAGAACAGTGAGAAGTTTTTTCATATGGATTTTTAGTATACCATTGAATAATGACTGAATACATAAGCTTAAG
>JAUMHQ010000059.1:15306923-15330960 GCA_032361165.1 Enteromius paludinosus
TCGTTGTCTTGGGGCCCCAGGCCAGCTCGGGGCCCCAAGCAATTGCTTGGTTTGCCTGCCTTGTCGCGACGGGCCTGTTATAGAGATATTATTATATTATACATATCTTATTATATAGAAACAAATTGAGCGAGTGTGATTACCTGCATCTGATACAGCATTTATTCTTCAGCTCATATTCACAATAAAACTTTAGTTTGAATCTTTGTTTCAATCTCTTTCAATATAAAATCTTTACTGCTCATTAAAACTCGTCTCTTGTCACATCTAATGTAACTATGTATATAATCAGTTCCACAAAATACTAAGGAAATGTATCAATTTAGCTATATAAATCTAAATATTTGCAATGGAAAGCCTCCAGGAAAATTAAAAACATAATGATTTTGTAAAAGTGAATGCAAATTTCCATAAGAGGAAGCAGATATTTTATTAGAACTGACCTGAGAGAATACTTCAAAAGATACTTACAGCTGCATGATAAACAGAGAAGTAAAAAAGTAGACATACAAGCAAACACAACATCCTGATGTAATGGAAAAAGAAACAGTCCTCATGAGAAGAAGCATTCTGCTTAATTGTCCTTTGCCTAGCACTCAAGTACTTGTGAGTTTGCATGAGTGAACTGAAACTTTCATTCCCCTTGAGCCAACCTCTGCTAACCCCCCACAGTGACACTCTACACATACACACACACACACACACACATACACAAATGCTGAGGGACACTTTTACTACTTCTTGCTATTCCAATCTCTCTGCCTCATCACCCATTCTATCTCATTCACACTAGAGGCACTGTTCTAAAGTCACTAGATGCTCTGCATTCACTACTTACGTTTGGGTCAGTGCTCATGAACAGGTGCAAGAAATCCTTTTAAGTGTCATGAGAGCAGATTACAGCAGCTAGCCAGCCTCTGTTTTTTCAAGAAGCTAAAAAAGCACCCAGTCTACACTTTTAATGTGTAAATGCACAACTCAGGTTAATGGCTCACATAATCTGCTGTTAGTTGACTATGTTTGAGAATAGCGCATTGAATATGTTTGTGAAAGAATAACAAACACTTCGGAGCGGTGTAATTAACTTTTGTTGAGAGGTAATTAGCTAAGCTATGAAGAAAAGGACCTCATACCGAGTACCATTATTGCAGCCCTGGAGAGAAAGACAGGGAATGGCAGAGAAAGATGGAAAGAGACCCAGGGAAGAATTGACAACAAAAGCACCGCTGGATGCCTGAAAAGCATTGTGAGCATGTGAAACATACAAGACCCTTAGAGCACAAAAGACAACTACTGGAAACCTCTGTGACTTTCACCAAGAAACTCTCTCTTTCACAGCTGTATTCGGTGAGGTCATGCGGTGCACTTTTCTGAATGGGATTTGTTCTGGTTAAGGTCGAGGCGCACTTTTACATCCTCTTTCTTTGTGGAAAATGTAACTGAACAATTAAATATCACTTTGAGCATGACTGTTCATTCATAAAGTGCGATATTATTTTTTGCCAATGGCTCAGTGGATGCATGGCGGTGTGTCTGGGAACAACGGTCAGACCCTGCAAGCATACCTACCCAGAAGGACCCCCTCTGTCCTTTTCTTCATAGCTCTATTCATGCATTCTTAGGAACTCATTCAAGGAGAGATAAAGCCTGACTCAAGCCATCCATTCACTTATCCGCCGTGCTGAAAGAAGGGAAGGAAAATTGCAGCGCCTAGGATGTAGGATCTCCCTAAGCATTCAAACCAACTCTTTCCGAATGACTGTCTTGCCCAACTTGTTTTCTTTTTCATCTGTTTTCTCTGACTGATTATTTTCCCATCATCTGACTATTTAGTGCTGTTCTTTCTTTTTGGACCACATCTTTCTTTGCTTCTCTCCCACTCTCCTCCCAGGATCTTTCTACAAACGGCCTTCCCCCCCTACACCAGTCACTTCTGAGAGACATGAAGGTCAATGGAAGTTCCACTGGCTGCCTCTGCAGGGCTCGTTTTTTTGTCTGCATGAGTTTGTGTGTGTGGGAGGCTGATGCTTTTGGCATTATGATGGATGATGAACTTAGAACCAGGCTGTGTATTGGAAACAGGCTGTGCATCAGAGCTATGGTCAGTTAACTTGATGCAGACTTGATGCCAGGAGGCCTAATTCTGTGTGTGTGAGAGAGAGAAAGATATATATTTAACTTAAGTCAAGTTAAATTAGGTTTAGAAAATACCCATTGAGCTCACGCTGTCTTCCATCGTCTCACTGTCTCATACATGGTCACACCTACTGGCTCCTCTCAAACAGGCACAGGGTTGTGAGAATGAAGTTGCAGACAGACTTATTAGGCAAAAGATTTACAGAAAAGGATAGAGGGATGGAAAATATGCAGGAAGGATGTGCAACTCTAATGACGTCCAGATGGAGCAACCACAACTATCTGTTACTAAAGGACAACTCCAATAGTAAACAATTGGCATGGTATACAGTAATACTCAATGTATAGGTTCAAAGGATCATTTCTTTCTTTATTCTTGAAGGGTGAAAGAAATAAACAATAATAACAGGACATTTTGAATAATGTCCTGTTATGAAACGACAAAGATGGAAGCCGAGCATGATACGCCAATCCTTTGTAAATATCAGCCATATTCTTCACTTGAAAGAGATTAAGAGAACCAGATGTGCTGACATGGTAACTTCCTACATATAGAGAAGTGGGCAAAAAAGAGATCAGAAACAAAAATGACAAACTGTGATTCTCTCATGTAGTCTGTGATCACATGGAAAGCTTGTTAAATAAACAGGCTAACTACTCCAGTTTGTGTGTGATCAAGAACATGGTAAATGTAATAGATCTGTACATTTCAGTATGCATGTCTTTATATTTTGAATTTAAAGCATTTCATGTACGCATTATGTAGGGTTAGTTCATCCCAAAAATGAAAATTCTCTCATGAATTACTCACCCTCGTGTCGTTCCTCATGTATCAAATTCTGGCCCAAAAAAGGGAATTGTGACATCTGACTTTGCTCTACTGAATTTCGCAATGAACTATTATTATTGTTGTATCGGTGGGGAGAGAAACACACCCATCTCTTCGCTCCTATTAATAAAGTCTTTTCTGACACAGCACTGCAGATGGCCAGCACACTCTATAAATAATGCTTTATCTGGGCCATGAGCCGAGAGACAGCCACTTTATGTGTACAAGAGATGCACATCTCGGCCACATGAAGAGATGAAGTTACCTGACTGCTCATGTGAGCTGTGAACATTCAAGAGAACAACATTAGGGGCTACAAGCAGACACATCTAGAGATGCTCGATGTGATGGGTTTGAGCTGCCAAGATCTACCTTTATATTGCTGCCAAGGTATAATGGATTGATAATCCAGGGCCAAAGACATCTCCCAATCTCTGAGGAGGTCTACAGCCCTGGAGCAGCTCCGGATTCAATGTTCTGATAAGATATTATAGCTTTAACATCAATCCTCTTAAGAGATTTCATGGTGAGTAGATGTCAGTATCAAGGACTAAAAACTAAAACATTTGACCTGTGCGACTGGTAAAAATCTCCACAGGGTCATGTTCTTCAATTGAACATGCTGAGAGCAGACTTTAACCTGATCTGGATTGAGATCTGAACATATATGTATAGATATTTTTTTTTATTTACAAAACACAATACAAAAAGGCCTTTTTATTCACTAAATCTAACTAAAGAGAAAAAATGTTAAAAAGTATAACCCTAAGGAAGAAATTGAGGGCAGAGAGAGAAAAGGAGAGGAGCCTAAGGGAGGGGGTGACAAAGACAGACTGAATACAAACCTAAACCCAACCCATTGGATGAACTACTTAAGAATTGTGGGGGCCCCACATTCTCACCATCTATCCTTTGCTACATCTCTGCAGTTTCAGAGCTGCTTTTCCTTAATCTATAGCAGACTGGTGACTAGTCTTTTTAAATATATATGAACAATAATTCATAATCATTCTTGTTAAGTAAAGTCTTTTTCCCCCCTCTTTGCTTATTAAAGAACCTGCAGTAAGCCTTTGTTCGACTGTATTTTAACCCAAATAAATGTTCTGAGTCTGACTGAATGCATGATGCTCAATGTATAACAAATATCTACTTGTGTTTTGGTATTCAGAATTGTCTGAACAGGTTTATCATTTTTTAAGTCTCAGGATCTGTATCAGCATGAGGCAGGAAAGTCATGATTATCACAATCTTATATGTGAATCACCATTGTGTGGCTTATATAACGCTCCAGAACCCTTGGCCTACTTTGTTGTTCTACTCTATTACAAGAAATAAACAATCAGCTATTATGCAAAAACACACACACACAACCATACTCAACATACACATGTGAGAAACATATGCTGCAATGTTTTTCTTGTCCAAAACGGCATGTATTTTCCATCCTGCCAAGGCCAGTAAAGTAGGCTACAAACTAGGTCACAGAGTTTCTGAATCAGAATTTTGAATACTTTATAAAAAACAAGAACATTAAACCACCGCTTTAATGGTGCAACACCCTTTCCACAGTGGTTAGTTCCGGTCTCAGTCTACAGTACATCATGCTGCCTTCAAGTGCACTTGGAAATCCCCAACTTCTAAGTTGGGCATTCGATGTTTTGACATTTTCATATTAAAAGTGCATTTAATTTTTCACATTATTTGCATTTCTTATTTAAATATGGTACCTAACAACAATTATTTTGCATAAAGCAAACAATGAAAGGGTAGCGATTAAAGTCAGCATGAAATAGAAATTGTGACAGTCTTTATGCCTTACTGTGTGATGTATATCTGAGTGAAATGGCTTCTCAATCAAGAAAGATGTACGGCAGGGCTTTATTTTGTCCATTGGAAATTGACTGGATCATTGAATTGTCGTTGTTTGGTAATTGCTGCGATCTGATTAAGTTACAGCTCGCTAGAAGGGAAAGATTATTGCCCAGCCCTCACACTCCGGCATAATAAACACTTCAACAGACAACAGTCCATTAACAAAAAACAGGAATCTTACATTTTGATTTAATTTGTTGTCTAAAAGTTTGTTCGTAAAGTAAAATATGATTAAAATTATCCATGCATTTGGTCAAATAGCGAAAAAAAACTCCACAATAGTGTTTTCATGACTTTCAAAAAGAGGGAAAAAAAGAGCAAAATGTAAAACAATGCTGGATTTACATTGCTGATGACCACTGAAATGTGTTGGAGCAGGGTTTCTCTTACAAACCCATAAAGATATTACAAATAACATGCAAAGCCAAATTTAATGACCCTCAGACCATTCAAGACGTAGGTAGGGTTGGGTATCGTTAAGGGTTTTTTCGATACCGGTGCCAAATCGATACTTTTAAAACAGTTCCGGTGCCTAAACGGTGCCTGAATCGATACTTTAAAAAATTTAAATTAAAAATGGTAACACTTTATAATAACTACACTATGACTCATTAGTTAAGCATTAGTAAACAGTCGGTTAATCCTTTATAAAGCACTGTTCCAACATTAATAGTCATTAATAAGCAGTTTATAAATACAGCAATAAATGCCTTGTTCTTGATTTATAATCGTATCCATTACAAATGAGATTTAAAGGCTCGTTATCTTCCAAACAGAACAAATAAAAACAACACAGAGGGATACAGAACTATTACTTTCAATATGAAAATAAATATGAACTGTTCACTTGAATGATTTATCATGAAATTGCTTGAAAGGTTTAAAAACACTATTAATAAAGTATCTGAAAAAGATTTACTCTATGAACAACACATTAAATTACATTAAATAAAAGACTAAATCAATAATAAATGAATAAATAAAATAAGCTTATGAAACAATAACTTGTATAACATGTAGATCTGTTTTCATCTCGCGGAAATGATTTACAGCGCTCGCTTATTAATGGCATAGATTTGGCGCCATAGATTTGTTGGGTTTTTCGTTCAGGCACGGCACCGAAATGAGGCACCGAAATCCGCGTTTTAAATCGGTTCGGTACATACCGGTTACTTAGGTACCGGTGCCATAATGGTACCGGGTTTCGGTACCCAACCCTAGACATAGGTGAAATTTTTTAGCTAAAAACAGTGGTCAATGGAGGTAAAATGTCAGTGGCTACCAGATTTGAGAATATAAATATCATACCAACACAAAATTAATGCCACTGGTTCCTGACTATATATTATGGTCTTATGAAGTGAAACCAGTAAGCTGTGCAAGAAATTGAACATTATTAGGCTATCTGTGTAATTACCTGTAATTCATAGCCTCTGACAAATGGTCCAGAGGTCCGTTTTTTGAACAAAACGTTCTTTGAAGTGTATTTAAATAAATCGGTTTACAAAAACAGACTGAACCATCCGAAACAGCTCATGCCCGTGCAACAAACAGCACGGATCTACAAGTTATTCAATCTGAATTCACTTTCGGATGTGCCTGACAGTCCATCTGACTCTAAATTATCTAAAATACCAGCAAACAAGATGCTATGATGTTGGTTTTTGCCAACTCATTAAGCACTCCACTTACTCCAACAGTACACTTAACTAAGCCATCAGTTCAGACTTGGACTGAAGAACTTACTGAAGAGGTACAATTATTTTTGTAGGTTTCACATTGGTTATGTAAATAGGTGAACTGATAAAGACAAGTTTATTGATATATGCATTGCACATCTCAAACATTGATGAAGCACCCACATCATTATTGGGTGCTTCAATAATATCTAACAGGCCTGGTACCTAAATAAACTGGTGAATCAGTTAAGTGAACAGACTTCTGACATTTGCCTGAGCCTATGGATTAATGGTACTAATATTGTAAATAATGTTCATTGATAAGACTTCACTTGTAAGGGGCCAGGGGTGTAATTATTATCATTATTATTATTATTTTGTTCCTTGGTGTGCTTTTTTGGTACTTTCCAAAAAGGACAGCTGCTGACTAAATGTATTAATCACCAAAGTGGGTTTCAGCTAAACAAATTTCGTTACTGCTTCGGTCAGATCAGAAACTATTCCTTTAAACCTCACCTGCTATATTTTGCTGTTATTCATAAACCCGTGCTGATATTCAGAACTGCAGCTTTCTCAGTCTTGCGAAATCGCTCAAATAGTATCTTTATACGAGATCTGTACAGATAGACCCAGACAGACAGACAAAGGCAGGTTATAAATCGGACACAATGAACTCAAGTCGGAAGGGTGAAAACATGGAAACACTGATTTGAGGAAGAGTGAATTACTCCAGTGTACTTTCCTCTTAAAATGTGTACATGGCGAATAACAGTCTCTTCAAGCCTGCTGTGTCTCACGTTAAATAACCTTGCGCAGTGTGAAACGACACAGTAGAAGGCGATTAGAAACCCAATAGCTGCTCCAGTGATGAACAGGTTATGTGCTTTAGGTCAAAGTCAACGAAGACAATCCTGCTTCACATAAAAGAAGCTGAAGGTACAAGATTTCCTCACTCATATTCTTTTCACATATCCCTTGAAAACAGCTGCTGATAACAGCGCCTCTGGCACACAAACAGCACAGATCACAACACGCTCTACCCATGTTAGCTTTATTCGTTGTGTTACTCAAAAATCATGCAGCATTAACATTAATAAGCCATTCATAAGAATAGAAAACCTAAAAGTTCTCACGAGGGAGAAAATAAAGAATAGCCTATGCACAGACTTGTCCGGTGCTTTTCTAGGCTTTCAGATGAGACGGGGGGCTGCTGTATCAACTTCTTATGAAAATGCATTCAATATTTAAATTTTACAGGTCCTATTTATCAATGGTATACATGAAGAATAGACATAGGCTCAGGTCATGGAGTGAATACCTGATTTCCCACATCCAATTCACCCAAACAAACTCCTGTCACCAGTACAGCGTATACTGGAGTCCACGAGCACTCACCTTCCGCCGTTAATTCTCCTCTGGTGATCTGGAAAACACTTCCCAAAGCGTGTAAAACTAGAACAATTCCCACAAACACATCGAGTGTGCTTGAACCTGCCATCTCAGATATCCGCTTAGGCAGATGTCCTCAGTTTCCTTTGCTCTGTCGTCGCCAGAGAAGATGTAAAATAAAGACAAACAGCGCCTGGTCAGTCGCTGAGCATTCAGCGCCCGCTGCTGGAGCTCTGCCTCACCGCTCCTGTGATGCGAGGACTCGCGCTCCCGATAACGACGCGTTTCCTTCGGACTCCAGGCTCGAACTAGTCCTAGCAGAGTTTGAGGCAGTCTAAAAAACAGCCCAGTCCAGCTTGCCTCTTATCCATGCATTCACCACAAAACCAGGAGGTGTAGATGGCGTCACACATGCACCACCAATAGTGTCCTGAATCTGACTTGCATGCGTGCTTCTCATGAAGTGGATTTGGCATTAGTGCCACTGTTTTCATGAAAACACGGTTTACTGATTCGTAAGGAAAAACACATCACACGTTTTTGAAATCAGCAACAGTTTCACATTAAAATTCACAAAAGATAACTATTATGAACAAAAATAAACTTTTTAAAACAAAATGATGAAATCACTCACACCACGAAAACCACTTGTCCTTAGACAATTACACTGTTAGACTGACAGATATGAGAAAACATGTTTGTTTAAATTTTAATAATAATATAATTCATTAATTATAATAATGTATTAGTCTACATAACTATAAATATCCCTTATATGCTGTTGGAAAATATTAATAAAAAAAAGGTCCACAATTGTGTTGTCCACATCGTCAGACATTCATGATTACATTTAAAATTCAGGTAATAATGAAACCAGACGAAATATGCAATAACATCAAACATTTGTCTTTTTTAAAAATAAATATTTGAGACCTCTGAAATAAATCTACAATTATATTTTTTATTTTGAATACATCACTTATTTAAAAATCTATGTAAAATTATATTTTACAAGATGTATTTAAAAAAGGGGCTAAACACACATCTGCACAACTGAAATGCAGGATTTCTTTTCTTTTTTTCAAAATAAATAAACACAAAACTGAATCTATATATCAGTCTGTTTTGACCCATGTGTCCGAAACCAGTGAGTCACATAGTTTACTAAATTATCTCTTGTATGCACGAAAATTACGGATCACAGCTGGTCATGTTGAATTGCTCTTAGTCAGTACTGATTGTCCTTGATGTTAGTACAGTAAATTCGGTAAATATTGCCTCTGTTGTCTCCTCCTGAGAGTCCAGAGGCAAGACAGGCAATGGAGGGGGATCATTAATGTTTGGGAATGGCACTGGCAGGCTTTTCCACACTGTCTGCCAAGAAGAGTGCCTCTAGAGGACCGAGAGGCAGTGAGCTGTGGTTGAGCGCTAACCACCTCCCTCAGCTCCTTCAGATCAGGACAAGCAGCCTAGCAAAAACATTTAAGGATGAAGCATGCTAAAGCCGCCACATTAGCATTCCACCCTTTAAACACCCTTACAGTGTTTCTTCAAAAGCCAAAATACGTAGAAATGCTGACTGAAAACCTTGGTTTCAAACCTGAGCTTGATTTATTGTGCTCATGTTTATGACAGCATTCCTTTGATAGGGATTTGCAAGGTACTGTATAATGTATTTAACAGTAGGCCAGTTGCCCTTTATCTATAATTCCCTTTCACGTTCTCAAGTAAGTGTAAACTAAATATATAAGATAAGTCTTCACACATGCTATATTAATGAACACAATGTAGGAAGGCACTGCATGTCAACAAGAACGGTTTGAGTTAAAAACCTGTAAAAACAGATGATATCAAGAGAGTGAGAGTAAAAGAGAAACAATAATTTGGGTACAATGTAAAAAAAAAAAACGAAACTGTGCTTCTGTAGATTTAATTAAAATGCAATATATTTTATCACTCAATTATTTTATAACTCAAAGAATGTAATTCTGTTAAACATTATGTTAGTCAATGCAACATTATCCAAATAAGGAGTTTTACATTTTACAAGTATTTCTATTCTTCCTCTTCCCAGCATGTACTTGGACTTGAATCATTGATAGCTGCATTGTTTGACAATCTGCCTGTAGATTTCTTACAGAAAACATAAGACTAACTATTAATTTAAAACCAAGATGAATTCTCATGGACTTGGTGATGTTGTAAATGTTATGCTGGTACTCTGCTGAAGGAGATCGCAGGAGTCGAGGGTTCAATAAACAAAGTCTTTTAATAATATGAAAAGTAAACTCAGGAAAAAACATCCAAAAGCCAACATAACACATTAATTGACGGACGAAATCAAACTCAAAAGACAGGGGTTTTATACACAAGGGGTAAATGAACTAGACACAATATAGGTGAGGAAAACAGGTGAGGCTCAATCAACTAATAATCACATTAACGACAGGAAATCCAAATAAGGGCAAACAGGAAATAATGCAATGAAAACTAAACTAAAACAGGAACACATGAAAATGAAACTAAGAACAGAACTAAAACAGACAAGAATGTTACAGTAAACTTGATTTCTTCGAAAAGAAATTATTCATTACTTCTAAACAGTTGAATTAATTTAAAAGAATTGTTTGTGATCTGTTGCCAGTAGAGTAAACTTCATCATTTTTAGCAGAAATAACAATTATTCTGTCAAATGCTTGTTTGTGGCTTTTGCTTGTTTACTGTTTCAGACAGCTTGTGTTTTCGTCACTTAATTTTCAGAAGCACAGTTTACTTGGATACCATTTTGTGGAAAAAAATTTTTTCCCCATTTAGTTTGACATAATTTCCCTTTGGGGATATTTAGGTCTAAGGCCTGAGTTATTTTTAATCTGTATAATATTAATGATCTGAATTATATTTCTTTGACACAAGTATATGATCTCCTACTCTACCAGTAAATTTATTTATTAACCCAATTTAGCATTATAAAATAAAAAAAAAATAAAAAAATTATATATGTATACTGTATATATATGACATAATCAAATTTAAGTTTTGTTAAAAGGCATTTAGATACAATTATAAGAAAACTACTTTTTTCCGGTGCTTCAATTTCTGAGACTCTGAAGCACTGAAAGAGATTACATTAAAACAAAAGTGCAGAATTGATGAATGGACTAATATTTTTTTTTATTTCTCTAAGATTCAGATGAACTGACTGCATACACTGTAAATATGCACAGTAATGAAACTCCTCTCTGAAAATGTGAGCATGTAAATGGTTGCGTGATGATTATTATACTGTCTCTTTCTATTAGTTTTTATACCTCAGTGTTAACACTAAAATCTGGTAAAACATTTTCACTGACTTCAAGGAAATTTAATTTCGCAGCTGTCTACGTACATAGCAGGGAACGGAGGTCCCTGATTAAAATATCTGTAGGTTTAAAGAAGGATATAAAGAGGACCAAACTTGTTATAAACAAAACCAGAACACTATAACATTTTGCAGACTGTTGTTAACATTAGCTGACAGTAAAAAATGTATGTGTAAAAGTCTTTGTGCATTTCTTGAGACATATCCAGAGAGAACACAATGCGTTGGGCTTATTGATGCTCATGTAATTTGGACCACATTTTTGAAATCTAATTTGTATGCTTTTAATGAATACATAATTCTAAAACATCTGTGACAAGTGTATATTTCTGAGCGAGGACACGTTTCCTAGAGAATTCATCTATATGCAAACGCTCTTATCAAATCCTGTTTCATTTCAAGCTTTGTAGTTTTAAGACTTCTGACAAAAGACAACCAGAAACAAAAGGAAAAAGAATGCAGGACTACAGAGAGTTTGTAAAATTGAAACATTTCACATTTCAGTTCATCATTGCACATTTACAGCTGTTGTTACAGTGCTCTGGTACCAAGGAAAATTTCTACTGCTTCACTTGTTTTTGTGCATGTTTTGGTATCATTATAGTTTTCAGTTTTATCATCTGTCAAAATGTGGTCTGCTTGAATCCAAAAGGAGACCAAGTGGTGATTGAATGCACATTTAAACTAATGAAAATACAATATTCTGGAAACCACAGAGATCTGGAAGGAGAGCAGGCAACGAAAACAGAACAATCTCTGAAATAGCACCCAGATTCCATATTAGATTTGATAAACCTTCTCAGATCAATGTGACATTGTGGTCGTCTTAAATATTTAATTTAATCAAATTTTAATAAAGCTACGATTCTCTAAAAAAAATCCTTTTTTTTCTGAAAGACGCTGTTTGGTATTTTCAATGAAATAAAAATAGCTGCCTTCTAAATTATAGGAACTAAAGTTCAAAAGTCTTAAAACTGAACATGAACATTCACAAGCAATCATACTATTAATTGAGCTGTTAAACATACAAATGCATCTATCAGCATAGCTCTTCGTGTTAAAACAGGCACCGACATAAAGTGTTGGCTCTTGTAAAATAAGATGGACGTTTAGTTTAAGTCCCTTGGAGAGATTTCACAACATTAGGAATGTTTTACATGTCACAGATTATAACAAGTAACTTTCTTTTTACGACTGATAGTTTAACTGCTTCATTTTGCTTATTTGGATCTTGTTTGTGGCCACACTTTTTCCTCCCACCAGTTTGTGTTAAAAAAAAGCCCTCTAAACCTTAAGCAAGTACAGTCATGCTGTCGGGGAGGCTCAAATGAAGTGGAAAGTGCTCTAAATCTATAGGGACGTGAAAGCCAGTGTTTGAGTGTCTGTGTTTTCTTCAAGATTCAGAACTGTTTGAGCACTTGTAGAGTGGATTGGAGAAAGAGAGCTTGTTTTCCTTAAAGCCGGAGACCTGAACAACACACACAAGCAAAGACAGGCCCAGATGAACAAACGAAAAATAAAGAGCAATTCTCTGTATTGCATCCTATCATTATGATGGACCTTTCTTCCATTATGATTTGTCCGTATTTTCTCTAGTACCTTATTTTCATTTATTGCTTAAGCAGAAGATTAATGTATTACTTCGGTCTTCAGGTCTCAAGCCTCAGTCAAATGATTGCATGTCAAAGCTATAACTGCAGCCAGTAAATGAGTGCAGAGCTATAAAACAATCCACAAATCACAGAGCTTTTTTTTAAGTTAAAAGTGTTTTTGGAGTAGGACTGAATAGTTAAATTGTTAAATATGACAACCAGACTTTCAGACCTTAGCATCGTCTCTCCATGGGTAAACGCTGATGTTCAGTCGAGGATGTCCAGGCTGTCTGGGTCTAACGTCAAGAGAGGGCAACTGAAACCAGAATTACACAGCATTTTTATGAAATGTATATATATCATTTTTCCAAAGCTCACAGTTAAATTACATTAGTGTAACACGATAATAAACCATCAAAACACAAGGGTTCCTACTGCATTACATTTTTGAAACAGTGCACTGTCATGAATGCATAAATCTCGGTTAGCCATTAAATTATGCCAGACTTCACTAAAAACTACCCCTCACTGCACAGGAGAGTGAAAATTACTGCGTGCTGCATGCAAAATACAGCCTGTTTAGCACTGAGCGCTAAATGTACACATACTTACACCAACACAAACGCACAAACATAAGCTTGCGGGTCAATATTTCCTATCAGCAGTGTGACCGAGCTCTCTCTCACACCTGCAGAGCGGTTCAAATTACTAAATAACACTGTTCGCTCCAAAGTGGGAAAAAAAAGAAATGGAGTAGGACGAAAACAGAGAGTCTAGGGAATGTATTAGAGGGATGCAACATGGCATGGAAAAGGAAGGTCTCTATTAAAACACAAAACATACTGGCTTTTATAAGTTGAGGTATATGACTGACCTTTATCTGCGAGTCAAAGGCTGGGCAATCCAACTCTTCATTATCAATAAGACTGGAGTCTCTGTGGAGTCAAGAACAATGCAGTCAGTACCCGTACATTTTAAAGATGCTTTCCCGAGAGCAGGGACTTACTTTAGTGAATGTTTCCTTTGAAATAACAAGAACAGAGCGACTCCAGATGCGATGATCACCAGGATCAATGTCACACTTAATCCAACACTGACAGCTGCAGATTTCACAATCAAACACACATATTATTGCCCATCTTTGCATGGAAATTAGCACACTTATTTTCAAATAACTGCGTGTGCATATACTCACCAATCCAATTACCTAGTTTACTATCTGGTATCACAGCTGTGGTGGATGCGGTTGTGAGAAAAGGTTTTTCTTTGATATGGCAACGAGTACCAGTCCACTGTGATGGACAACTAGAGAAAAACAGAGGAAAACATCATTATTGCAGAAACACGCACACCCTGACTTTGAACGGCAGAGATAATTCATAAGGGAATGCTGGCTCTTCAGCTTTCCAAAAGAGAAATAAATAAAGAAGTGCAGGAGTATTTGCCTGGAGACATCCACATGAGCTTAATATCAGCAACGGCCTTTCCCTTGGCTCCTGTAATGAGAAAAAGACACGCATTCTCTCTTTGTCCCTTCTTTTCTCTTACTTTCTACTTGTGTTTTCTTTTCCTTTTCTTGCCTGTGGGGAAGATCTTTTCTCATAAAGAATGTCCTTAAGCTATTCTGAAATCAACTTTGTGCGCACACAGATACACCAGTAATCCTAATAATTTAACAGAGATGACATACACCATTTCAAAGAATAAGACAAAGAGAGAAAAAACATTTGAGGCTTTTGGGGGGTTAATTCAAACGGAGAAAGACTGTGTTTCTTGGCACAAGCGGAATAGTAATTACAGAAAGCCTGCTTTGGCAGTTCGCTGAAAGAACATGTTTAAACTGAGAGTCAGGGTGCTGATAGTCTTTGTTATAACTCACACACATTTCAATGTGATATTCGGCTGGCACTGTAAGATAGCATGAATAATTCAATGCAAAGATCTCCAACAGGCTCTTGTCACCTGCCTGACCATGACCGACAGGTGAAGGTGGGATTTTTTCCCCCAGGTAAAAGTGAAAGGAGGTTTAAGGTCAGACTTTTAGCAAACGCTTTTTTCTAACACAACAAAAATCATAATCTATTTGTCCTCCGTAACAAACATCTACTATATATCTTCAACTAGCTGCTTTAAATGCATAGCTTCTGTGATAGTCTACTCCTTTTAAAAAGTTGTTATTTAATTATTAGCATTTTGGGATCTGCTGTGTGTGTGTGTGTATTGTTGTGCTTGGGAAACTCACATGCACACTGGTCCATTTTCCTTTACTGAACACCTCCCTTCATTGAGACAGTACCCAATTGGACACTCTAAGAAAATAAAACATCCACATGACTTAATGATAACTTAATGATAAAAGGACCTCATTTCACACTATTAATTATCACAGATCAAGTGCTACTTCAAGTTAGGGGCTGGCGGCTAAAGGGTGCAGGTTGCAGCTCAGTTAGGGACAATCCTTAACAAGGGAGGTACAGAGAGTCCCCACTAATGACGTGTCCTTGACCGAGGCTCTTCACCCCTACAGTGCTCCTGGGCCACAGCTCCTTTAATCTGAAGATTGCAGGACTATTGGCCTGAAGGAAGTGCCCACTTAATGAGAAGTAATATATTATGCAACTCCTAAAAAGTCACTTTACTTTGATGGGATTTATGTTGTTCATTAATTGTAAGCTAGAAATTCAACCTTTCATTTTAGGGAATGAAGACAGAGAAGTATATACTGATCTTGTCTTTAGGTAAGGTTAAGGGTGGGTTAAGGTGTAAGGGATGGAGTACCTATAAATTTAATTACATAAATTAATTACAGATGTAATTGCATACAAAAACATGTATGTACACAATAAGTGCATTGCACCTAATGATTAAATGTAAGTACATAGTAGTGGGACTGAGCTATTTTAAATTTTAATTTTTCACAACATTATTTTTCTTACTGTAATGTTCAGCCCATACTTTTAAATGGTAGTATACTTACCACCACCGGTTGTCTTTATATATTGTCCAACCATTATATTATAATAAGAATTGAAATTATTTTTGTAAGTCAAATCGACAGGTTTATTAGTTATAAGTTATATAAGAAAGTTAAAGGGTTACTAATTGAAAAGATGCATGAATGATATGACCCCTTGAAATAATAAAGGCAGATGAACGTATCTGTTTGCTTTACCATAGCAGCTGGACTCATCAGGGTTAAAAGGAGGGCAGTCAACAATATCATCACATCGACTGTGATACGCTACACAGTCTGCTGTCGACTCACACACAAGCTCTCCATCATCACATATCTTAACAGCTACAGAGACACAGACAGAGAATTTCATCAGTTTGTTTTACAGTTGTGATGTACTACGATGCATACGAAACAGATCTGTGCCTGGGTCTTACGGCATCCATATTCGTCTTCTCCATCTGGGCAATCTAAAACCGTATCACAGCGCAGCAGAGCTGGAATACAGCTGTTGTTCGAGCAGCGGTATTCTCCCATTTCACACCCTGTTTGAGGAGGCATAGTGCCAGGAAACACACTCGCACACATCTCCTCATCCGAGCTGTCCTGACAGTCCACTTCACCATCACAGTGCCAACTCAGTGGTATACACTCAAACAGATACAAACACTGGAAGTTCTCCTTGTGGCATGTTTGTGGGATGGAGGTCACTGGACCTGAACATATACAGAAACAAAATAGTAAACCCAATTGCATTTCAGGAAGAGGCGAGAATCAAAAGCAATCAGTGGTTCTGTACCTCCGACAAGACATTGCCTAGTGAAAGAGATGTCATCCACAGCAATGTCAGTCCACTGGTCCACTCCTACTTCTGCCTGAACAATCACTCTGAAGGGTGATGCATTTGATAATATCACATTAGCATAATGCCAGCTGTCTCCATGGTTTCCGCAGGTTGCCCACATTAGCAGGGGTGTTCCACTGTAGCCCATGGTATACACCTGCAATATACAGTAGTGCCATGAATTCATTAGGCCACCTTCAAGGTGGTGCTTTAAAACTCAGTGTTTTCAAAAGAAAATCAAGGCAGTGCAAGGAATATCATTGAACTCCTGCACAGTTGGCTCCAAAGCATATTTTTCATTACTCATTTTACGAATCATAATATATATGCAAAGACCAGAGGGGGGACATCCACTTTATGGCTGATATTTATCAGGCTCCATATCGCTCAGCCACATGTAAAATACAGCCACATAATGCAAAATGAAGCTTCGAAGGGAATTCAAAGGTCAATATCAGATCCAATTTTTTAGAATGTTATAAAAAATATCAGTTACAGTATAGGGACCACTTCTCACTATTAACTAGTTGCTTGTTAGGATGCCTGCTATATTAGCTGTTTATTAGTACTTACGTATAAAGCACATATTCTGCACGATCATATTCTACATCCCTATTCCTATCCAGTACCTAAAATTTACTACAACAAATTAGGAGTTTATTGATGAAAAGGTCAGGGCTAATGTAAAAAACTGGACATTAAAATACATTGTGACCAAAATGTCTATTTCAAATAAATGTTGTTCTCTTCAACCATCTTATTTTCTCTTTGTATAATTACTTTTAAACATTGCTAATTATGAAAAAAAAATAAAAAATCTTAAGCACAAATTCCATATGTTAAATTGCTTTTTGAATGATCACTTGATACCCAAGAGTGGGAATTCATTTTTTTCAATTAAATTTTTTTTTCACAATGTAACACTTTTTCAAAGGCATAGAAAATGTAGACTTTGAATGGTATGGTAAAAATGTTTATAAAAATGTATTTGTATCTCACCTTCAGTGTACCCATCTGAAGTGAACCATACATGTGAAACCAAAAGCGCAGATGACATATACCGACACTCGCAGGAAACTCCTGCAGGCTTATGAATCTGGCGATATCTCCTTCTCTCTGAGCACTGGAGTTCACGTACAGATACCCTCCTCCTCCATCTGAAAGAGTAAACCAAATGTCACCTACACTATATTAAATATTACCTTTAGCAAAGATGTCTACATGAAAAAAAAACCACACTTTAGCATGTAAAGTAAAAAAAAAAGACTTACATTTAAGTGTTCACACGCATAAAAAACCTACAACATAAAATCTATAACATGAATTAAAAAAAATTAAAAATTAAAATTTTTCTTTTGCAATACTTTTACACTACTACACCCCTACAAATATTAGAAACAATTTCCTATCTTGTCAAAAATGAAGTTATATTATTAAAGTATTATGATAGAGATTGTAACAACAAACATTATTTGATTTCACTGCATAATTCCTCCACGGCTTTACTCAAAAGATACAGTGTGCAGCTCTTTGTCTGGCATGAAAAATCAATAGTAGGTTCAGTAAATCGAACACATTTTAGAGGGCAGACTCATTTTCACAATTAAAATAATGTACACTTAACGCTTTACTGAGAGACACTGATCTTTCAGCAGAACCGGACATGAGTATACTGTATGAGGAGCAGAAATCCAGATCTTAATTACATCCATTGATGAAGTAGCTGGAAAATGTCTTTTTGTGATGGATTTTTCTGACCTTCAACCCTTTGGTTTTAAATAATGCAACGATTCATTAGATGATTCAGACGCCAGGCTTTAATTTTAGAGCATCCACATCTCAAATTCGTTTTTATTTTGTCTGCAGATATTTACAAAAACTAGAATTAGATTCACATGTGGCTTGTTTGGATTCAGATATTATCAAGCCGTCTGTTACACTGTTTAAGGGAGGTAAGAAGATTCAAAGCAATACAATCCGTGTGATCCACAGGTGCTGTCAAATCTCAGCCAATCAGAAAGACACACTCATTATGACACATAATGAAAATATTTAGTTTTTAGAATTGCAATTTTTCTAATTACTGAAAGCAAAATAAAGACTTCAATATGTTACCTTTTTGTTATATGTGTGTGTTTATTGGTCATATTTATATTGAAGGTCATTGTGAAGTTTAGATTTTACTAACCAGGGCTGTGGTCAGCTGAGGGTCCTGTCCCATTACACATTCTGCCATAGCCTACATCCCAATCAAAGTCATCGTAAGGATCCTGAGACAGGTGACAGGTCTCTTGCCAATGGCCGCCAGGCATATCAAAATTACAAGCTCCTGGAACATGTACTAACAGAGCACATGAACAATTGAGATATTAGCTCCATAGATATTGTATTAAAGGAGTAGTTCATTTCTAAAACAAAAATTTACAGATAATGTATCGCCATCAAGAATGTTGGTGATAGAAGTCCATTATATGGAGAGAAATCCTGAAATGTTTTCCTCAAAAAACATAATTTCTTTACGACTGAAGAAAGAAAAACATTCTAGATCACAAGGGAGGGGTGATTTACGCTTTTGATTAAAGATCATGAGGGCACATGAATTTAAAAAAACAATTATGAAGCACACGGATAAGTTATACATAATAAACACTACAGTATTGCATAAAAAAATAAGTCTTGTCAATTTAATGCCGACTTTAATAGTCAATATCAATTTCAAGTTTAGTGCAGATGTACTTACAGCAGTCAATCTCATCAGACTCGTCGGAACAGTCAGCTTTACCATCACACTCCAAATGATACTCAATACAGTCTCCATTATTACACACAAAATCTGTTACAGCAGGGCATGATCCAGGATGCACAGCTCCTGAAATACAAGGACACTTTTATCTCAATGATCTGAAACAGCAAAATTTTAAAAACACATGGTCCATGTAATAACACAAATCATCATCTGACAATGAAGAGAATATAAAATCCAAATGACATGTGAAGTATGACTATATTCTACATCCTTGCTCAAAAAATAGCATCCATCCAGAGCTTTTAAGTTTGGATATCATCAAATTCATTAAACGTAACATGCTGAGCTGTGTCCTGTTTAATTCTCTGAAACTTTGAGTTATTGTGCCACTGGGTGAGAAGTCTTTATCTGGGAACAGAAATTCCTTCCAAAGCACATATTCCCGTAAAAAATAGATTTCATTTCTCTGCTCCTCTTCACGGTTTGATAGAGCTCATTTATTTACACTGTGCCACTCATCCAAGTTATATAGTCTGTTATATTACACAAAGCTGTGAGTAACTGTAGCTTAGTTTAATTATTTATGGTTCTGGCGAAACTTGCTGTGCAATTCAAAACCAAAAGAAATGCCAAAAGCATGATGTTCCTACAACTAAAATATATGATAAGAACATGAATGGTCATTCTAATAACAACCATTGTATTCGTTAAAAACACACATACATACACAATGAATTATGCATTGCTCACACATTGTGTTTGATATCTTTGTGTTACACACACAGTCTAACTAAACGATCCAGAAGCTCAAGTGTAATTACAGTGATTTAGAAGTGCCAGTATGCAAATTAAATCTGACATTTTCCATGTCAAGCCTAAGAACCAAAAGAGGAACTTTTTCTGACTTGCATGTTGTTCCCCGATGGCTTGTCAGAATTAGCAAATCAATTCTCATCCAATTAAACGGTGGTACTGCTTTCCATCAGGCGCTGCTAAGCACAACCCTCAGAGCCCTGAGCTGGTCAAGCTTATGCATGAAAGTTAAGCAAAAATGACTCATGGGAAATAAATGTGGGGATGAAAACTGGATGCATTGTTGCATCCCTCTGAGCATCACTGCTCAAACTAGACAAACTCTCCTGCAGCTTTCACTTGTCCGCAGAACACGTCTTAAGCTTACATTTGCATTCATGCTCACTTCAGCTGAGCTAGTCAGATTCCAGCTTGTTTAAAGCTGTATTAACAATAAGAATAGAAATCAATTAACTTGAATGAAAAAAGAGCACTTACGTGGTGCGCAGTCGACGAACTGCAAGTCGTCCAGAGCCGCTCCACCACTCACATCTAGCGTTCGAACTGCTTCGAATATGAGAATAAAGTTCCTCAGGCTCTTCAGAGATACCTCCGCTTTTCTCCATTCCCTTTTCATCTGCCGCTCTGTCCAAACCTGCTTCAGTTCATTTTCTGTCTGTCCATCACATATGCAGAAAAGGTTCTTATAAGCCCTCATAATCTTTAATGAATAATCCCCACAGCAAACAGAAAACAAACTTGCGTAATGCTAGTTTCATCTTACTGTATGTCAACAGAGCCATAAAGACCAACATACTTTCCCTGATTTAAGTGGCATATTCCAGTGACACTATATTTGCTTCGCTTGGTACGATCTATTCATGTACCTTAATGAAGAGCCGGATGATTCCCGTGGCTTTTTCAGAAATGTAGTACCAGAAGGTGAGTTTACATACAGCACTAGACTCCTTCCACAAAGAACTTCTCATGTGAGCTTTATCACCCTTCAATCCCACAGGAGTGGCTGCCAGATATACAAAGTGGCCTGTGTCGAAAGAGACTGACAATTATTAATATCCATGTACGAGCTTTCATATCATCAGGTGCTCAAAACTACATCCTGAAAGCATTATGCAAGATTTAATGTCACACAAGATTTAATGCAACACAGCTGTCTAACAACTAACAAAACTTAACAGACTGATAAAAATCAATTTAAGAAAACAAAGCAAGCATTTGTGGGAATTTTCAGTCTAAAAAGCATGCATGCATGAATATTTCAAATATTCACTGAAAATAGTACACTAAGGCAACTTTGATGTATTTTGTAATGTAACATTTTGATGCACTTATTGTAATCTGTCATAAAACCAAGTTTAGTCATACTGAAAATTGCAAACATATAAACCCCAAAAGAGATGTGATTGTGTATGCTATTGGAGTCAGAAATAATGGAAATATAAGATTGCCAAATAGTGATGTACAGATATTTGCTAGGACATCTAACTGTCATCACGAATGGCTTTTCCACTTACTGTATCTTTAATAGGATTTTGGGACTCATACAGTTCTGCTGGTGCTATAAAACTTTGCTTATGGGTCGTTGTGCAAAATATCACAAGCTCACACATGCTTTATTAAAAAAGATATCTTGCTGAGATAAAATGAAGCAGAGCACCAAATCAATAAAGGAGGCTACACTGAAGAGACAGGTGCTTGAAATCATAAAACCATGTCTAAGACTTCACAGCATAAAACAGAAATTTACATTTTAATTCCACCAGGATGCATGTATCAAAAATAAGGAAGAGGAGGAGCCTGATCTGTCCTGGCAAACAAATTCCATAAATACAAGTCATTGGGTCACCTCAAGGGCAATTATTTCAATTATTCCTTTTTCTATTTTTCCTCATTTCAGTTTGGATCTTGAGCAGAGGTCAGCAAACCATGTTCATTTATCATTATTCACTATGACTGGATGGGCAAGTGATCTCATGAAGTGTATATTTTGAAGAATGTGACCCTGAACCACAAGACCATTCATAAAGGTCATTTTTTTTAAATTGAGAAATGAAATAAATAATCTTTCCAGTGATTTATGCTTCATTGGGATATGATGATACTGTATGTGCCCGAGATACATATATCTGGAATCTAAAGGTGCAAAAACATCTAAATATTGAGAAAATTGCCAACAAAATTACTGTAAGCCAACATTTCCACAGAAACAAATTTTCTTATTTCAAACATCTAGGTAGCAGGTGCAGAATATTGCTTATTTATGAAGTAGTGTACAGAACACTTTCTAAGTGAATACAGTTCCACTGGTTTAAAAGAGTATCAAATATGTTTTAGTTGGATCAGTGTGTTGTAGATACTTTACAATATGTTTCTTATGAGGGTGTGAAGATCTTAGGTGGCTGTTTGGTTAGGCCTCCATGTGAGATGCATTTTATGTTGTAAATGAACAGTGGTATATAATGAAGTCTTACCGCTTTCATTTTTAAGTGTGTGATCATGAGGTGGTCTAATCATATGAATGGAGCCGACTCCATGAGCCCAACTAAAGGTATCTGCTATGCTGCTTTTCCAACCACAGTGCCCATGTTCAAACGAGCAGGACGTCCCACAATCCAATTCATCTGTTGCATCTCCACAGTCATCAGTGAAGTCACATTTCTGCTCTTGTTTGTAGCAGTTACCGTTGTTACACTGCAGAGAACCCAGTGGACAAGCTCCTGTCAAAACACACATAAATAAATATTTTAATGTATAAAAACAGACAACGTTTAATTTGTTCTGGTCATCACAATATGCTAATGTTTACAGTACTTAATACTTCTCTTTTTTGTTATCAATGTTTTTGAAAGGTATTATAAGTTAGAAAAGCTTGAATATTGTGAAATAATTCAATAGTAAAAACATTCAAATGCATTTTATTCCTGTGATGCAAAATTAAAGTTTTAGCATCATTAAGCCAGTGTCACATGCTTCTTTAGAAATTATTCTACAGTAATTTGATTCAACAAACATTTAGCATGAAGAGTTTTTCTGCTTATTTTTTCAGTGAAAACTGTGATGCTTTTTTAAATGAACAGCATTTAATTTAAACAAAAATGATTATAGTTATAAATGTATAGTATTAATAATATATATAGTGTTAATATAATAGTATTACCCATTTAATTAATTTAATCCATCTTTGCTGATTGAACTATTATTTCCTAAATAATCAAGTTTTTGAACACAGTTCTTATATTTTAGTTTATTTTTATTTGAATAGCATTTTTATTATGTAATTAAAAGTAATAATTAGCATGAAGTATTAAAGCATTAAGTACTCTGATTCTGCTTGCAAAATATAATGTGTACTCATGTTTTGTTTTAAGGAAGAAAAAGATATTTTGCTATAGTTTCTCTACAGATCTTCCTTCTTTGAACGTGCTATTGGAAAACAATTAAGTTCCCTGCTGCTCAAAAAACCTACATTAAACAATTCACTCATAGATAACTACAGACTTTCATTCATAGCGAAAACGCTTGAACGAGTCATCTCTAACCAAGTAGCGCTATTTCTCACACAGAACAGCTTGTTGGATGCTAACCAATCAGGGTTCAGGAGTGGCCATTTAACTGAAACGGCATTATTGTCAGTCACCGAAGCCTTGTGGGTCGCAAAAGCCAACTCCAGATCATCAGTACTCGTTCTGCTAGATCATTCTGCTGCTTTTGACGAGGTAAATCATCAGATCCTCCTGTCCACTCTCTCATCACTTGGTATCACAGGGATTCCACTTCGCTGGTTTGAATCCTATCTCACAGATAGATCTTTCAGAGTGGCTTGGGG
>JAUMHQ010000059.1:15358986-15373047 GCA_032361165.1 Enteromius paludinosus
AGTGGGATTTACTGCGATGCAATGGGGCGCCACCTGAAATCTCGCCTAGGGCGCCAAATTGGTTAGGGCCGGCCCTGACAATATGGTTACTCATATTAGTCTTTTCCAGTGAGCCACATGTCCTGTCCTGCATGCAGCAGAGCTAGCTTGCATAGATTGAAGTCTTGGAGCCTTTTGTGAGTAGTCTACTAAGAATGTCTTAAGAAACTAGATACACTTAATAATCATTGAACTCTATGAGATTGGTATGATCAGATAAACACTTTTTCTTTATCACATTTATCAGATATCTGAATGAATATTCCAGGTTACACACCTCAGTATAAATCAGACTCTTTAATGCTCAGCTAGCATTTAATACAGTATACAGTACATGCTATCTGATTCATAATGTTATTTTAACAAAAGGTTGAAGTTATGCAGAGAAAAATGTAAAGCATGACTTTAAACACATTACCTTGTAGGTTTTGTAAGATTTATCTGCAAAGAAAAAAAATGCAGTCTCGATATCAGCAACTTAAAAAGAGCCAAATAATCCATGAACAAGAACCCTTAATAGAGCAAATGAATAATGAACACCTAGAAATTTTGGCATATAAAAATCAATTCTTTTAAAATTGTGAGCTTTGTTTTTAATCCATTACAAAGGCAAAATCTCCCTCTCAGATTTTCACTGCTTCAACACGGCTCCTCACTGTATTCCTTCAATCTTGGAGAAAAATGGAGAAACCGTCAGATTTGTAAAAATATTTTCTTGGCAGAGAAAAGGACAGATGGTGTGTCGAAGATGCCCTGCACCATTTTGTCACATTCTTGAAGGATGCGGACAAATATCACACTTAATGTGAGAATTCAGTGCTGAAATCACAAAACACGTCTAGCACATTATTGGTTCATATACAATAACTGATAAAGTATTTTACTGAATAGAAAAATATCCCAAATAGGAATGGCTTTTTCTACACTGACATGGAACAAAGTTTGAGACAAACAAGACAAAATGTAACTGTGAGATTTAGTGATTAACAATTTTTCCATGCTATTCACACAGTGTAGTCCATTTAGTAAATCGCTGATAAACTATACTGTTTATCATTTAATTTTGATGTAGCTAAAGGAAACTAAAAAAAGTGTCAGGAGGTTGCTCTCAGATGAACATATAAAACATAAAAACCCTTCTAGTGCACTGGTGAGGCTTTTAAAGAAAGGTCAAAGCAGCTGCAGGCTTCTGAGTGTGTATTTTCAGGTAATTTGCAGTGACTCTGAGCAGCAGGAATACAGGAGTCAGAGCTCTGACAGTGATGTATTCCACCTGTGCCAAGTTGTTTACTGGCAAGGTGTCTCAAAAACAGGCGAAACGTATGCATCATACCCGAAAATTCACCCAAAAACATTTAATTCATAGATTATGTACAGGAGGTATGTTAAAAGTATATTAAATATTGAACAGAGGGAGGAACCAACGCTTTCAGAGATTATGAATAAGATCGAGGGTGTTTGAAAATGAGCTCAAACGCTTATTTGTTTTACATTTCGATTTTATTTTTTATTTTATGTTATTGCTTTAATGTTGATGCCAGACGCTAGGTGGAGCACAAGGCATTTTAGCAAGCTCGTTCTCTTAGAGTAAACATCAAAATATATAATTCATTTAACAGTGGCACTATAATTAATAGTATACTATTGTTAATAAGGTATTAACACATAATGCACAATGTGACAATTTGGACAATATGAACTAATTTGGACTTTGACCAGTGTCTTCACAAACGCCATCATGTTTTTATATAGACACGAGATGGCAGTAATGAGAAAGACATGACAGAGAACTAAAATAATCGGCCGCTTCATGAACACTGATTTATCTCAGGAACTGCATTCTTATTTTGGGTCTGCCTAGTAATTACCGTATTTGAACTCTTTTCTTTGAATAAGTGGTTCTTAAAAAGGGGTATCTTAAAAAAAGCTTTCCAATTGCTACTGTCGTATTGCTTTGTTATCAGCTAGCCTATAGCCTTGTTTATTTTTTGAGCCTACTGCTGAGAAAGGCTGTTTACATAAGAAGCCTGTTCTTAAACCAAGTAACACTTTGAAAAACATGACATGTAAAAGATCAACGTTTAAAACACGTTTTTGATAGTATATGCATTAAAGGTCTGTAATCTGAGAAAGGCCATTATTTTGTCAATTGAAGCAGAGGTCTTCAACCCTGCTCCTCAACCCAATGTCCTGAAAAGTTTATTTCCAACTTGCTTCAACACACCTGCCATTGTATTTTCAAGCAATCTTGAGGAGCTTGATTAGGTGTTTCAGGAGATTGACTTGTAACTAGAAGGTTGAGGGTTCAAATCGAATTGTAGGTGGTTGGAGTCAATAACCAGTGCTCTCTCCACCTTCAATACCACGACTGAAGTGAGACCCTTGAGCAAGACACCGTTCCCCCAACAGTTCCCTGGGTGCCACAGCACTGGCTGCCCACTGCTCCGGGTGTGTGTTCACAGTGTGTGTGTGTCTGCGTGGTTGTTCACTTCTCACTGCTGTGTGTGTGCACTTGGATGGGTCAAATGCAGTTACCTAGTATGGGAAACCATACCTGGCCACATGTCATGTCTTTCCTAAACTCTGCAGGACAGTGGGTCCCCAGGAGCAGGGTTGAAGACCTATGCATTAGAGGATTTTACATTAGACTTATGACTGCTAATCCAGTAAGACTTTCAGAGCTTATTGGTACAACAATGGTGGACACACACACACATGTGTGTGTATATATATACAATGACCAAAATTATAAACACAACTTTTTTTTTGCTCACATTTTTCATGATCTGAACTGTCACAAAAGTCCTATTTCTCTCAAATATTGTTCATAAATCTGTGTTAGTGAGCACTTCTGCTTTGCACTTCTCATTTATTAGACAGCATGATTATTGCACCGGTGTGCCTTAGGTTGGCCACAATAAAAAGCCACTCTAAAATGTGCAGTTTTATCACACAGCACAGTGCCACAGTTTTTGAGGGTGCGTGCAATTGGCATACTGACTGCAGAAATGTCCACCAGAGCTGTTGCACATAAATTTTCATTTTTCTACCATTATCTCCAAAGGCGTTTCAGAGAATTTGACAGTACATCCAACCTACCTCACAACCGCAGACCACATGTAACCACACCAGCCCAAGATCGTCCGAGACCAGCTAACTGGGCAGCTGCTGCAACAATTGGTTTGCATAACCAAAGAATTTCTAAAACCATCTCAGGGAAGGTCATCTGCATGCTCGTTATCCTCATCGGGGTCTCGACCTGACTGGTTTAAAAGCAAAATGAATACTATTAAGCTAAATTTCATCGGTCCCAGATAAGGATATAAATATGCAATAGAATCATTTAAGGTTTTTGCTTTGTCATGGTGTATGGACTGTAGGTTGTTGTGAAAAAGTAATTTAAGGTAGCTTAACATAAGGCTGCAACATAACAGAATGTAAAAAAAATGAAGGAGTCTGAATACCTTTACAAGGCACTGTATATAGAGGAAAGGCCAACTCTCAGTGTTGTGAATAGTCCCTGCAGAGGTGGAGAGTGAACACATTAGCTCTATCAGACACCTCAAGATCCACCATGCTTAAAAGTCACCACCAATCAAATGCTGATGTAGATTGATGCATGGTATTCTGGGATTTAGGTGTCATTTTTCTCAGCACCTGTTGAGAAATCTTGAAAAAAAAAAACAACCTTTAAGACAGCAGGAGGACAAGCTTACATAATAGCTATTTCTCTCCTTGCAGAGACCGTAGCCCATTATACAGCACACTCAAATTAGAGACCAAGAAGGTGCTGACACTTAACACAGAAAAAGAGCAGAGCGATTGTTTTTTATTTTCTTTTGAAAATCTAGTCAGTATGATTTTAAAAGCAATGACTGAAAAAGTAGCATGAATTTGAGTGGATGGAATGGAATGTTAAAAGAGATAACGCTTTCCATCAGGATGTCGATCCATACACATCACATGCTGACATATTTATCTGTAATATAAAAAAGATGTTTATGAATATTTATAAGCAGCTACCCAAAATAAATACACATAAAGTAGTGTTGCACACTAAAGATTCTTTATTTTTTTTATAATGAAGAACATTAAAAGGTCACAAAAACTTTCCCTTCCACGAAAAGTGTAAAAAAATGCTCTTTAGGTTTTTAAAATGTTCTTGTTCACTGAAAAGTTCTTTGGGCAGCCGTGAAAAATAGCTCTTCTCTGGCAGCACTGTGAAAACACCCTTTTGGAAACTTTATTTTTACTTTTTTAGTGCTACTTTGGAATATCTATTTTAATACATTATTTAGGCAAGATGCTTTTAATTACTGTACATGAATGTTGTTAATGGCTTGTTTCATAATTATTTTGTCACTGGTAGACGTTTTGACTGTAATTCTACTTATAAAATAAGATTGCATTTATTTATAACTGGCCTGCATGGATATTAAGCAGTATTAGTCAGTACTACGCATGCAATTACTCACTACTGTTAAATGTGACCTAACAGTCTTGTAGAATGTGACTGGTCAATTTTGAGTTATTATGGCTTGATGGCTTTAACTGTCTAGAGAGTTTTCTTCTGAAACTAATCATACGTTATTCAGTAATTGATGACTCAAGAGTCACTCGTCCTGTCCTCTAATTAGGCCACAAAGGCACCTGTTGCATGTGCTTCAGGATCATTCAAAGCATTTGAAGGACACTGGAACACAAACACACTTGCTTTCATGTTAACCTCATGTCTATTCGTAAGCAGGCAATGGCAAAACTGCTATAGTATGACTGTAGATGTAAACTTCAATCAAAGCTTGTACAATGAGAATGAAACATGATAGAGAGCAAAACCTCTTAAAGGACTGACTAAATGAGGAAAAAAGTGAAGTACGGAGAAGTTGGAGAGAATCTAGAAATGACTTACATTCAGTAGGTTCAGCATATGTCCTCTTGTGATGAACCATGCCATTTCTCTACAACCACTCTTGCAGGTGCAATTACCCTACAACTCCATCTTCCCAGAACCATACGTGCCTTTACAGCTCCCTAAAAGCAAGTCCTTCAACCCACACACTGCCAATCTCCCAACACCTCTCCCATAGGAAGACAGAGCTGACATCCATATTCATTTGAAAGAACTCAACAAAACTTTGTATATGTATAAAAAGAAATTAAGATTAAAAAGGCGTTTGGGCAGAAATGTTTTTTGTTGTTTTCTTTGTCTGTTTTGTGCGAAGGATGCCTGCTTCCTGTGAGGAAAAATGTGAAAGCCGAATGAAAATGATGAACAGGAAGACCAAAAACTTCAGCCTATAATTATGTGCTGCTTCCAAAAGCGTCATTCATGTGATATGCCTATGGTCCTCACTTCTTGCAATTAACATGAATTAGTGTGTGTTTGTGAATGAGGTGAACCGAGAGAGGGAGAGAGAGAGAGAGTCTATGATGATGTAAGTGGGTGGGGAGAGAACACATCTGTTACTGTTTGGCATAACACAAGCACCATGATTATGATTATCTATTTTTTGGTGAATTCAAGTAGGTTTTGTACCATCTTGTTATTATCTATATTCCCATTATATACCCAGATGTTCCTCCATGATGGTCATACAGATGATTCATAAAAGGCGAGTGTTGACAATATTTTGGACATCTCAACTTTGCTTCAGTGCACTGTTGCCCATATTGTTCGTTTAAATTCATTTCAGTTTCTTTTGTGTGCCATCTCTCAGCACATCTGTACAGAGAAATGTGCTTTGAATTGTGAATCTCATAAAGTCTCTCATTACTGTGTCCCTGAAAGACCACAGAGTGTTTCACAAATATGCTTTTGTGCTTTCGAAGACAATAATAATGGAACTACAGATCCAGAAAGGAATATGACGTGTCGCAATGTCCCAGGCCTACAAACGAGACGCTCACCCACAAAAGCTCAAACGCTCCCTATTTCTGCACTGGTCAGTCAGTTCATTCACCACAGACCATATTTACTTTGTCTCTGACCTGCAATATGATTTCATGAAAGGATGGCAGATAGGATTCAGACGGAATGATTACACTCTGTTCAAAGACTGACTGACAAGAACGATTTTCTCAGACATGCATTTTCCTTTTTATACAAAAGCTAAATGGTTTTACTGTAGCCTACATTCAATTGTTTATGCAGTGGTATATTTAGACGTGCAAAAGATGTGCATAGTTAAAAGCAACAATGCACAGAGTTTATAATGTGTTTTGGCAAAAAAAAAAAAAAAAAAGCTCACGGTTCTCTACAAGAGCAGCTGGGTATTTCACATGCAGTTGCTCATTAGTCCTGGCGTGGCTTTCATGTCTCTTTAGTAGATTCTCAAGAGATGTGACATTTAAATCTCCATGAATTTATTTGACCTTCCTGGCTATTTATTTTAATTCATTGCAGTCCTTTTCAGGCACAGTGTTTTTAATTATGGCAAAACTCAACCTGTCAGACATCACATTTTGGGTTTAGTGATCCAGTGAGAACTAAATGTCACCCGCTATTTCAGATTCCTTTAGGCGAGGTATGGCAGGGTAATCTCCCAAAGTAAACAATGCTATTCACAACAAACCCTGCTGTTTACTCTGCTATATTGTGTTTGGGGTAAGATGCTTTCTATTGATATTTTACCTCCCTATGTGTCTGAGGATCACCTCTAAGATGCAGGGCCACAGTATAGGCTTAAACAGCATCAATAAATGCATAAAAATATGACCTGCTAACATTCAACAGCCTACTCTTGTCCTTGCTGGTCCTAGAGTAGGTGGTTTTAGAGATATCTTAGCTATTTTTCAGACGGTCAGGATTGGATTCAGCCATGCAAAGAGACATATTACACAGCAGGGTATTATTTATGGGGTGGCATTCAAATTTTGAGGGGTGGCAACACTTGCATGGTTTTTGTAGATTCAAGGAACACCATTCTTACTCTTTGTTAATACTAGGGTGCACATTTTTACATTAAAATTAAATGTGTGATATCTGGACTGGAAAGTCAGATAAATTAAATGAGATGGTCTTTATTGAGTTCTATGCAAACCTGTATGGAGTTTAAGTCTATGCCAAGCTCAACAAAGCATGACAAACAATGCAGACATGTGGATACAAAGTCTCAGTGGATCAAGTCTCCTTAAGTCAAAAACACATAATAAATATACAGGAACCACATTTAAATTAAATCAAAGTATTTAATGCAACAAGAGCAACAAAATGACCTTATAAAGTATTCAAATATCTTGGATGATACATGAAAACAAATTCAGTCATTTTAGTGCAAGTAAAGCAACTCAAGTCCCTTTAAGTCCAAGTATGAATGACTCTTAAGCATGGGCGTAATTTTCTTGAGCACCCGCCCCTTTCCTCCTGGAGGCCTCAAGTGCCCCTTTCTTGTTTTTTTTTTTATGTGTATGTGTGTATGGAGCCCTGTCTTTGCCCCACAACAATAAAATGTAACCATTAATCTCAATTTTGCTAAGTAAAAGGATCTGGCTCGCATCAGTCACATGACTGCCATTAACCAATGCTCACCCTTGAGGGCAGAGCGTGCTCCTTACGAGCCGGTGCATCATGGGTATTTCTTCAGAGTTTATTTATTTGTGTGTCATTTAAGCAAGACAGTTGGGTTTTTGCATCAGTGATGTTATGCGTGTTTATGTTCACGTTAGTTTGGGTGGGTTTGGTTCATTTACAGCCCTTATATAAAAGTGTAGCTATACCATCATGGGGAGAGATGCGAGGGGAGTCACTTGTTGCTATTGCCTTTCATTTGAGAAGCACAATATATTTGATTCATCATGAATGTGAGTTGCTGTTATTTGGCCTGGTATCTACCACTGATCAATATATAATGATCTAATCTAATATAAATCAGTGGTGTTTCCCTTATTAACTTCCAGCATCAGCCCCTTTATACATCTCTGCACGGCTCTGCTGGGGTGGCAAGGCCATTTCTTAGTGTGGCAAATGCCACCCCGTGCCATCCCGGTAGATCCGCCCCTGTTACACAACCACGGCTGGTTTAAGCGTTTCCCCTTTTCAACAGAGAAGGACACGTGAGATTTTAAATCAAATTTTGTCAGATTTATTTTTGAGCAAGTTAAATGAGGCATGTGGTGGGAGGTGGTGATGCAGCAACTGTTCTCACAGAGATGCAGAACATCGATGACAACACAAGAGATGGGCGTTTGACACTCTTAAGTAATCCTGGACGAACACTTCTAATAACGCAGTCATCGACATCAGACAGAGCAGCGTTAAATAAGCAGCCAATGAACGCCCCGTTCCCCAGCAGTATAAAAACCCGTTGTCTCCCGCGCAGCTTGCTGAACTGTGAGTGAACGGCTCACAGTCACGGTCAGGCGCGCGGATGGCTCGGCAGCTTTTTCGCGCCGACTGTCATGCGTAATTGCTTGTTGATGGAGAAAAGCGGCGGCAACACCATGCAAACCTCATTACTGTCCGCGGCACACTCTCCCGGGATACCTACAGCTGTTTCATTCATGTGGAAATCAGGAAACCAGCAGTCGCCCAACTGGACTGGGCTGGAGAGAGAAAACGCGACGAGTTTAGGCGACTTGGACGCGTTTGAGAACCGGCGCGCGCAGTATGGCCAGTTTTCTCCATCCACCTCAATATTCATAACTGTGCTGATGACACTGCTGGTGTTCGCCACAGTCCTGGGGAACGCGCTTGTCATTTTAGCTTTTGTGGTTGAGAAAGGTTTACGCACACAAGGCAACTTTTTCTTTTTAAATTTGGCCATCGCGGACTTTCTTGTCGGTGAGTGTCATTGATGACTGTTTGTATTCCTGCTCTGGCAGTGCTTTAAGTGCATGTGTGTTTAAATGATTTTCAGGCGGGGTTTGCATTCCCATGTATATTCCCTACGTCTTGACGGGCGAGTGGAGACTGGGCAGAGGTCTGTGTAAACTGTGGCTGGTGGTGGATTACATGCTGTGCACCGCATCTGTCTTCAACATTGTGCTCATCAGTTTCGACAGGTTTCAGTCCGTCACTAAAGCGGTGAGTGAGTGAGTGCTGCGCAAACATACGGACTGTGCTGCCAATACAAACTAATGAGACTGAGCCACCAGTGACCACCGACCGACAATGCATCAAAATGAATATTGCCTCAGTTATTACTGAGATGAGCACAGAATAATAGCATAGAGATGACAAGTGACACACCTGTATGAAATTGCCTGAAGTGGTAAAGCTGTAGGCAAAACACAGCATAGAAATACGTTTGACATATTCATGTTTTGTTTTGCAGAAGAAAAAAGACAGTACAGCTTTAGAACGATATGAGGCTACAGCGCGTCGTAAATACAGTGTACAGATTCTATTTAATTAGTCCTATTTTAATATATTAGTATAAATACATAGACAGTATTAAAATATCTATGGAACTAAGTATCCTAATAATATATGTTTTAATACTTTTAGAATAAAACAATGGGATAAAGTTGAAAACGAGAAACGAATTTTGCATTAAAAACGAGTATAAACAGGTTCAGGAGTCAGCTGGTCACAGAAGAACAGTGATGTTTTGATACATCATCTCAGGTACATAATAATTTGGACAGAAAATGACAGCAGACCCCACAAATGCCATGCACACTTTCACATTTAACAATCATCTGTAAACATTTATTTATATCCTAGTGTGCAGCAAAAGCATGAACCCCTTGCTTCTGCCTCAGTCCATTTAATCATAAAATTGCATTACTCCATCTGCCAGCCAGGGAAACGATGATTATCTATCAATGTATGCATGCCTAGGTGTAATGCATAATAAATCAATTATAAATCTGTGTTCCAGGTGAGTTACCGTTGCCAGAAGGGCATAACCAGAGAAGCTGTTTTGAAGATGCTCTGCGTGTGGCTGGCAGCGTTCCTTCTTTATGGTCCAGCGATTATCAGCTGGGAACACATCGCCGGAGGAAGCGTAGTGCCAGATGGAGAGTGCTATGCCGAATTTTACTTCAACTGGTATTTTCTAATGACCGCCTCCACTGTCGAGTTCTTCACACCTTTCATAAGCGTCACTTACTTCAACCTCAGCATTTACATCAACATCCGCAACAGGTGCGCAGTGAGGGAAGAACAGCCAACTTATGTTCGGCTCAGGAGCTTCAAAATGAGGTCGGTGGGGACCGCCGATGTACAGCGCGTGTTTTTTGTCAGGCCTGTCGAGGAAAGAGAGGTCGACTTGACCTCAAGGTCACGGTGCTGCCGGTTACCTTCTACCGCAAAGGTGTCTGCCGCAGAGTTCGGCAGCGGCAGACAGACCAAACGAAGAGACAGCACAATCGCAGACCTGCCGCCTCTGCAGGTTGGTGACCGGATCCTGACATCCACTGAGGCACAGTTTCATTACGTGGATCATTCGGCTGGATCACACAGACACCGTCCTGATATGGTTGCCAGTCTGGCCAGCCGCTTTCGCCTATCTAGAGATAAAAAGGTGGCAAAGTCTCTAGCAGTGATAGTTTGTGTTTTCGGACTCTGTTGGGCGCCCTACACGCTGCTGATGATCATTCGGGCAGCATGTCACGGTCAGTGCGTCCAGCACTACCTTTATGAGATCTCGTTCTGGCTGCTGTGGATAAACTCATCCATCAATCCAATCCTGTATCCTCTGTGCCACAGCAGCTTCAAAAGAGCCTTCAGTAAATTACTGTGTCCGACCAAAACAAAAATCCAACCTCAGAACATGGACCAGAAGTATTAAATTTTTTATGTGCTTGTATCTAGCAGTACATTTCCGTGTGTGAGTAGACAGAGATCTTTTATCTACATATTCAAACTCACATTTTTGTATGAAACGGTGGCATGGCTATATTTCTTACAAATCCAATGATGAATTATTGACCCGTTTCGTAAATGATGTATACATCACTGGAAGTGTCTAGCACAGTGCCATGTTGCCTTTGTATTATTCTTTTTTTTTTCCAAATAAACTCTGCTGGTGATGATCATAACGGACTGTTATAGCTTTCGAAACCACAGTCTGCGATGAGAAGAATTGAGATGATATTTCAAACCTTGCCGTTCGTGATCATTGTATACTGATTCTACATGACAGATGTACAGGGATTGCTGGCGAAGCCTGTAGCTCTCCTAGCAACTGTGGGACAGACTAAATACAGAGAAACATGACTCATTTCTTATAATCATATCAAGATAACCAATTCATACTGGATTATTTCATGGCTTGTAGCAAAGTCTGAACACTTGTCTCTAATAAAAGGTAATGGGATATACAATGCATTATGATTCTGTTCAAACACAGATACAAAACAGTACATCAGAAAAGCATATGCTTAATAACAATAACAGGACTGGTGAAGTCAGCATCAAATAAACCAATTTAAATGTATTTTCTAAATGCAGATATTCTTGTAAACACTGCGCATGTTTTAATTTTAATAGTTCATCCGTCCTTGCAATGTTTAATCAAAATGTCCGGATCATCTAGCTAAAAGACAGACTTCTCTTATCTCTGACTTTTTTAAAATAACAGAACCAACTGACCCTTCTCAGAGAAACTTGATTGACAGGCGAGCTGACCAATCATACTGCGCTGTATATCAATTTTGTTAAGGGTAAACCGACACCGGTGGACTTATATTGACCTTATTCCGTAGCTAAACCACACTAATACAAGCATGTGGGGTTAATATCATTTTTTTATTTGTGCAAATGCCATGAAATCAATGATATTTTTTTTTGTTGTAACTGATTTACAATTAGATTATACATACAATATATGAAGGAAGGAGGAATCAAAATTCAAAAGGAGACGACGAGATGCAAGAGAAGGCTTCTGACATTGTTTCACAGCCACAGCTACTCATTCATTAATAGAGTCTATACACATGTTCACCCATTCCACATATTAGTCAACACACTCCCCCAACTCCACCAAAGTGTCTGCCGTAAAGTAAAAGGGTGAGAAACAAGACTATTCATTAGTTACACAAATGTCTTTAATTCAGCATGGCGTTTAAAATGTTAATGCTGAAAAAACAAAGTAGAATCAAGTGTAGGTCCTATAAACAAAGACCGTTAACAATGCATGGCTCAATAAAGCTCTGCCTTTATTTTTTCCAGTTTGGCTGGCGGGGCAAGAAAGTGTTGTAGTAACACTAAAACTTGTTTCTCTCCCTCTCTTAAATATATAGCTTTATTCTTGCTCATTTGTATGGCAACAATAGTATCAAGAGGGAATGGTAGTCTGAAGGAAGCGCAGAGCAGGAGTGCAGTGCATACACTGTTCTCTAAAGACTGTTCTCACAAGGAAACGCCTCACGAAATGAGAAAGAGGAAAGAGAGTAAGATAGGCAGAGGACGAAAAACAACAGACAGAAAGTATGAGAGGAATGGGTAGAGAGGCAGGTGGGTTTGGCTTTGTTTTTCCCCTGGCTGGAATACCCTGGTGTGCACGTGTGGGCATATACATATATCTCTCTATGCGTGTGTACACAAATATAAACGTAAATGCGTGAGGCTCCTACAGCACCAGCCCCTCGTAAGCAGGACCCTCAGACTCGGGCGACTCTCTCTGCAGACGCAGGTGCTCCAGTGTATTGTGGAAGTGTTTGTTAATCTGCTCCGTCTCCTCGCTGGCCTCCAGGTTCGGGAGATCTTCACGGATCTTCTGGATCAGCTGATTCAGGACTTGGACCGTCACCTGCAAAGCAGAACGCACAGGTTGAGCAAAACTGTGCATTTATACAAATTAAAGTGACAGCAATGAAGAAAAGAAGTGTTTTAAATAAAGTGAGTGTTGTAATCGTGTTAATTAGTTTAGACATATATTTCTAAAGCAGTTTTAAAAAAAAAAAAAAGGTTTATTTGGTGAGGAAAGATTAAAACAGTTTTTTTTGTGTAGTGAATAATACAAAAATGTCAAGTTGTCCTTGTGGCCTGATAGAAAAACCAACATACAATGCAAACACTGTAGTCATATTCTTAAAAAACAATTGTATTATGAGCTTGTTTTATTTGTATTACATTTAAAACACACAGCGAGACCAGTGTAGGATGATTCATGAACAAATGGCTCTTAGGACTAAATATGAAGGTAAAAGGAGTCACTGACTCTATAAACCGTATGTTCTCTTTATTTTCAATCAAAATAACAATGACAATTTGTTGTCTTTCTAATCATCAAAGAATCCTAAACAAAATGCATCATGGATCATTCCAGAAACAAAAAGAATAGCAAGTCATCACATTAAACTGGTTTATGTGACACTAAAATGTAGCTTTACCTTTTAAAAATAAAGGTGCTTAAAAGGTTCTTCACAGTGATGTCATAGAAGCACCCTTTTTGGTTCCACAAAGAACCATTCAGTCAAAGGTTCAAGAAACCATCTCTTTCTTACCTTTTCATAATCTGAAGTAGGGCTGGGCAATTAATCGAAAAGTAATCGAAATCGACATTCAGAACCAAATCGATCAAATATTTCCAGGTCGATTATTTCGATTACTTTCCCTTTAAAAACAGTACCGCGTGTGGAGTCACGTGACCCGCGCCGTTACGTTACCCTGCGTTCACACCAGACGCGACATGCGCAAATATATCATGCTATCCACGCGTAGTTGGACGCTTGAACATTTTATGTTCGCGCGTGAAATTCGCTTCACAACAAACACGAATTCACGTCATGGGAGCGGCTTCTGCCAGGTGCTTCCAGTCTCTGTACATCGCAAAGGATTTGACTTCCTTGGCGACAGTGAAGTGAAGCGGGTTTAAACACCTCGTTAAAACTCTCGACAGAAGATAAACTGTGCCGTCGCGATCACTTTTTTCAAAAACCGCGCTGCCAGACATATACAAGACATAACCTGAAAAGTTTAACATGCTCGTGTTTCTTAGTAAGAACTTTTCATGTTCATATAGTGACGTGACACGATCACTAAGAACACCTCATGCAGCCGTGTTTAGGAGAGTTCTATTTTCATTACAACAATCTGTTGTTTACATTGATACATTGCACATTCAAATATTTGTT
>JAUMHQ010000059.1:15376487-15398678 GCA_032361165.1 Enteromius paludinosus
TCACCTACATCTTGGATGCCCTGGGGGTAAGTAAATAAACATCAAATTTTCATTTTTGGGTGAACTATCCCTTTAAGTTAAATTCCGCATTAAAATTTTGAACACAAATAGAAAAAAAAAAAAAAAAAAGAGAGATACATTATTTGTTGAACATGCTGAACTTTCCCTCTGTAACGGTTTAATGTCTCAAGTTTTGCCTATAATTAAAAGTCAAACTTTCATATACTGCCTGCTTTCAGCTATTCTTTGTCTTTGAATATGTAATAAACATACCTCACAGAGTGATTGTAGGGATCAGCATGCAAGCGGAACGCCTGTCTAAACAAAATGAGTGTGTCTGAAAAACATAAACCGTCCAAAAACACGCTTCTGGAGTGATGAAACCAACCCTGACAACCTGCGGCACTCTTTAAAAGAGGATAAACATTAAACAGAAAGATGAACACATGGCTTTCACAGCCACGGCTAGGCACTGCAAAACGCCACACTGGTGCACTGCAGGAGCTGGCCATGTATCAGCAGCAATCAACTCGCAAAAAATCATTAGGACTGAATCCAAGAATGTCTATGATAATGACGAGATGACGTTTGTGTGCTATGAGCGCAGCAGATCCCTTTCCAGATAAAACTAGCAGAACAGGATAAATTAATAGCTCGTAATAGGACTTACAACTGCTGCAGATACGTTTTATTCACAACCATACACAAATAACATCTAAGACATGAGAAACAGGAGCAGTCTGTAATATGCACTGTACTGAAGCACAAAATGACTAGAATGCTTTCAGAGATTTAGAAAACATGCTGAAATATTTTGAAATCATACTGCAAGTATAAATATCCGTTCCGGGACAGTGCTTCTGTTTATATTTTGGCCTGCATGATCCCGTCCACTGCCAATTATCCCACTAGTTCTACCCCCGGGTGGCCAGTTGGCGGGCATATACAGCAGGCTGCAGCCAAGGAAGCTAGCAAACGAACTGGATCAGAGATAGCAGATTTTACTGGACCTAACAATCCTCAATCCATCTAAACAGCTCCATGACCTCGTTGGCTCGTTGCTCGCCACTGTCAATTGGGCTTGTTCTTGTTGCATGTTCTCCAACTGGGCTGGATGGTTACGGGTAACATTCACACACAGAATTCGGTTGTTAACACGAGTAACAATCTTCTAGAACTGAACTGACAACCTTCATTTTCAGGAGTTACACCTGCATTTTGAGAGCGTGCTTAGTAAATGGAGCAGTGCGAACGGAGCCAGAGAGAAAAATTCACACTTGTATATGAGAGGTCAAGAAGAAGCAGTGAGGACATCACATTCTGAACAAACAGTGTACAACCTACACAAAATGCAGTTTCTAAAATGAATCACCAAGTTTCACTGAAATCGCTGGTAGATTCATTTACTGTTGTGAGCAATTTAACCTTAATTCTCACCTCAATACAAATGACTCATAAGAACATCTTCCACCCACAGCAGTTTTTTGACAAAAAAAAGAAAAAGAAAAAAAATATACAAAAGCTATAAGCCTCCGAAATGACAGGAAATACCTGAATATCTGATTCAACTGAAACTCATTTTCATATTTAAAATACATTTTCTCTACTTAAACACCCATAATAACTAGCTAAGATCGCACAGAATGATGCTTTACATTTTTTAATTGACACCCACTGACAGAAATAAAGAGATTCAGATTATTCTGACTGAGCCAGATCTAACAGGTTGTGAATAACTCCTGAACATAAACATGGCACACCTGAAAAAACCCCCAGCATGAGCATTATGTGCCATTTCATTGTAAGGTCATATCTTTGTTCAAGACTATTCATTGAGACTTACATAACCTGCAATCCAATTACAACTTAAGGTCAGTCTAATTCACAGTCACAAAGGAACAACTACTTTTAGATTTCATTGGTACTTAAAACTGTGGAAGACCTACCTCTTCTCCACTCTTGTCAGTGTTGCGTCCTGACCAGAAAAGGTGGGCGCAAATGCTGACGGCACGACACTGGTCGGGCTTCTTCAGCAGTTTGGAGGCAGCCAAGGCACACTGGGTACGCAGGGGCTCGTGGTTCTCTTCGCTGAAGCACCGCGTACGCTCAAACGTGCCAATGATCAGCGTAATGGCCGCCAGCTGAGCCTTCGAGTCGCTGATCTCATCTTCATACAGGGAGAAGGCCTGCAAAAAATTTTTTATATATAAGGCGTTTCAGAAATAAATTGTTGGGCATGAGAGTGAGTCAATGCAATGCATAATATTCTCCTGATCTAGTCCTGCTCTCAAGCTATTATGTTTCATTGTGAATAGTAATGAACACGAGAGGCAAGGATAAAGAATCCAAACATGTTACTCATCTTGATCGTGACCTATCAGGCATTTAATCAAAATGCTTCTCTACCTGAGACATGAACTCGTAGGCAACGGTTTCATGGTTCTCAAAGCCGATCTCTCCAGCTGCCAAAGCCCCCTGGAGGAAGAGCCTCAGGGGTAACTCCGCCAGCTCTGCTTTGATCAGAGCACTGATGGTCTGATGAGCGAAAGAGAAAATCTTCTGACATTTCTTTTCCCATTTATCATCCTGTGGAAGAGAAAGATGGACATGTGTGTGAAAAAAAGTCCATTATAAACTGTGATTCTAATGCGAGTGCATTTCATAAGTGTGAAAAAACGGCAGATGAGGCTCCAGCAGCCATACCTCTGTGAGAAAGGGAAGGTATACATTCATTTCCTTCCTATAGTTGCCAAATGAAAACCTTTAAAGGGTTTACTAAGAATTCTAAGAAGGAATGCTTATTATATATATATATATTTATTTATTTCATTTAAACTGATTTACATAATATTCAGACATATTGTATAAGCCCTGCAGTTAAAAAACATAACATAGGCCTACTATTTATAACCATATTTTATCTCACAATTCAGATTTTTGTTCTTACAAATGCAAGTTTATATCTCCTAGATCAGACTGTATAACTCGATTTAACAACAGTTGGGAGTTTGGGAAAAAAAAAGACGAGTGGGACATAAACCATAAAAATAAATATGATTCTGAGAGACTGATGAGAATCAGAATTGAAAAAGAAAGAAAAGAAACCCTTTTTTTTAAAAGATGAATTTTAATTATGCCTATTTTCTGCAAACAGGCAGGCCCCACCCACAAAAATGTCATAACTTTTTACAACCGAAATTGATCTATTTAAACATCCAATAATAAAGACCTTATTATTGTTCTCGCACAGTACAAATGCATTTTTATTTCAAATAATAGCTCTACTGGGATGCTATTGCAAATGCATGCATGTTTTAGGTAATGACATGGCAGAGTAGGATGTTGCGTGGTTGAATGTGGGACATACCGAGGAGGAGTTCTCTTTGTAACGGAAGGCCAGTTGATAAGCAGCGAACACCAGTGGGGGTAGAGTGTGTCGAATTCTCTGGTTCCCCCCAGCGCCAAAGTGTTTCCTGGCAGTGTTTAAAATCTGTGGGAGGCACGAAAGAAAGAGTAGATGAATGGATTTGAATAATTCATTAAGCAGCATGATGACCTCATCAACTGACTGAATAAAACAACTTTCACCGGGAACTAATTAGAGCAGTTCTGACTGATGTCAAACAATCATGACATTGCCAGTGATTTGCGTATGATGTTCCATCAAGGGGATCATTTCTCCTCAGGATCCAGTGCTGGCGAAACGATCAAAGAAACATGTTGTACTTTCCCCGCAAATAAGGAGCACTTAACAGCAGTGCATTTTTTGAGCGGAGGCTAACAATGCTTTGCTCTGTCATATGATGAAAGGAGAGGGTAAGAGAGCAAAGAACGCATACCAGATACTGCTGGTCAGGGTCGTCTGAATGCAGCAGATGAATAAAACGGCCCACTAGACTCTGTTCTTCTGCAAAGTCCTCCGGGTCAGGATCCTCAGCAGGCTGATCGGGCTGGTCCTGGATCAGCGTAGACACCAGGTTCAGGATCGCATCAACCTGTAAGGAAAGAGCCGTGAGATTATGCCTAAAATGCAGGGCGCAAATAGTCAAGACATTGAAAGCTATTCAATGGCCCTGAAATAAGGCAGTGACTTTTAAATAATTTGTGGAGAGAGAGAGCATCTTAATATGACTAGATGCATTATGGGGCAGGCATGTTTTTCCATTTTAAAAATCTCTCATATTGACCCGGTAAAGTACAAACACTTAGTGCACTTTAAAAGTTTGATTTTAGTCACTCTCAAGCAATAAAGTGTCTTTTTAAAATGTCATGTAAACATGTTACTCCTGCTGAAATAGCACAACTTCTAGTTTTTTTTAAAACGCTGAATAATTCAGTTGTAGCTTGGCCTCATACAGTCATTATTTGTGCTATTTTGTGCTCTACAGCAAACAGATTTGAATAGCTTCAAATGGTTCACCGCTGCAGTCGTGCGCTCAGTGCTCTCTTTTCAACTGCCCAGAAAATGAGTGGGTGAGAGAAAGGATGGTGCTTTTTCGGTACAGTCCTTAGAAAAGGCCAGAGGAGCTCCAACCTTCTTCAACACAGGAATATGAATATATTCCTCTCTCTGTGCGATGGCTAGACTTGTCTGAGTCACACCTGACCTTTCCTTTAGAAGTCACAGGTTTTAGGGAGAATTAACAATGCACCTTTAAAAAAACAGGCTGAGAAAACCCCTGGGCTTGTGTGAAACACTATTTAAAAGCTAAAAGCAATCAAAAACCACTGCAGTGCTCTAAAGCCAAGGCATGCAGTGTAATAAGTAAGGAGGAAACCGACAGTAGGCCACCTAAACCCATCAGTCACTTGCTATTACAGAAGCAAATGACTCAAATATTGGTTGCATATTCATAAATTAAAAAAAGAAATACAATGGTGTTAGAATGTTTTGTATTTCTGCTTAAACTAGACTAGCATTACAACTTAATCTAAGCAGAGTTGGGAGTAACGCGTTACAAAAGTACATTACAGTAATAAGTTACTGTTTGCTGTAACGCAGTAGTGTAAGGCATTACTAATCGAGTTTCAGTAATATTTTACTCGGTACATGTTCAGTAATGCTTGCGTTACAACGCACTTTTAGCCTAAATTTTTATTGTTCAAAAAACAGCAAGACACAAGATACTAACGTACGTATAAAAAATGCTGCAAGTCAGCTGTATTTTCTGTTCGTGGTCAGTTATTGTCCATGTGTGGTGTACAGGTTTTTTTCCACAATATTAATCCTTACTTAATTTTAATTAAGTTTAAGCTTAATTAAACATCACTGCATTTTTATTAAATAAATGCAGATTTGGTGAGCATACGTTTAAAAATTGTTAAAAAAAAAAAATCTCATAGATCCCAAACTTTTGTATGGTAATGTAACGAAAGTTAATAGAATGTACTAACCCTAACATACAAGACATTTACAAGCTCACCAACCCAACTTTCTAGTACCTCTTACTTGGATTTCATTTGAGACGTCTGATCATTTAATAATGTATGTGATATTAACCTGATCTTGGGCCACTATGGTGGTGTTGTAGTCCAGAATGTTGCTCAGCACGTAGCAACTCATGCTTTTACGAGACTCATAATCGAAGTACTCAAAGAGAGGTGGAAAATGCTTGAGCTGGAGCACTGTGAGGATGTTATTGTATGTGTCCACGGGGATCTTTAGCAGCCTGGTTAGCTCCTTAGACACTGCGCTGCTGGTGGCAATGCTGCACAAAAAGACATAAAAGAATTCAAAAAGTCACACATAGAAGCTTTAACACTGATGTTGTGATGGGTGACCTTACTACTGCGGCCTTATGCATTTTAAGATGTTTTGTAGAGCCATGTGCTGAATTTAGGCTAAACTTTTTAAAACAATTCACCCTTAAAAAAAACAAAAAAACAACGCAATTACAGAACATTCAGTTTTGAGGTTTGATATCAAAATTCATTACCACAGCATAACACAGATGTGTGCTGAAGTAGCAGCTAGTCACAAATATCAACCCTTAGCACGATTGGTCTGTGCTGTGATCAGTCACTCACTGAGATTGCAAACAGTGAGTCATCATGTCTATGTGGCATCCCATACGCCCTCAAATTGCTAGGTGTCTGGGAAGAATTTGTACGTCAGCAAAGAAACAATCACATTTATTTTTAACGCATGAGAAAAAGATGAAAATACAAACAAAGACAGCCCAGGAAGGACATTTCATAGGGACATTTTCATTTACATTGTATTGTGTTTTTTTTTGTTTCGTTTTTTATCAAGATTTCTTGATTACCATTTTTTATATTCTATTGCCATTGTATCAACAAATCTGGTTTAAAGAACCCTAAAATTAAACTGCAATTATTTCTGCCTAAAACTATGGAAGCCCGTTGCCGCCACCGAATAAGAAAAAAAAAAATCACAACTTTTTATCTCACAATTTTTACTTTTCTGCATGCTTAAACTCATATCATAGTCTTTTTTTGTTCCTCTAAATTGGACTTGACAAAAATCACAAATGCAAGTTTCTTTCACAATTCTAAGCAAAAAAAGTCAGACCACCGGTACAAAAAGGCAAAATAGTGAGATGCAAACTCTGAATGGGCTGAATTTTAAAACAAAGACAAAATGTTTTATTGAGTGGCGAAAATTGGCTTCCATATGAAACACAATGCACAGACCCTATTCAAACTTTGTTATGTCAAACGATTAAGCTTTAGGTGTGCAGTCTTGGGTTTTGTAAGAGATAAACAAAAAGATAAAGAAATAAAAACAAAATTTTCTTTAAATGTATTTAGTCATTTATAACCACCTACGCAGTAACTATGAGCAGTAGTCCAACAGCTCAAAAACAGATTAGGATCAGTAGACTAATTTGAGAGGTTACGTAATTATTACAGGCATGATCTTTACACAAAACTGAGACTATAAATACAGAAATTAGGCAAGTAAAAGCCTAAGGATCTTTTAGCAGCACACAAGCAGTGCTAAAAGAGTGTGGGTGTTGCTTTGACCATGTGCTGATCTGCCGAATGGTGTGAAAAAACATCCTAACTAATACTCACTGCTCCAGGTTGAGTTTGTTGAAAATCTCCACAGTACTTTCCAACACTTTATCCACATAGTCCACACGATCAGGATAGCACTTCATGGCCAGATTAATGAGAGACACTTGAAGCGAAACAACATCTTCAGACGGCATGTCCTGACGGGACTGACGAGAAAATAAATGGACCCCACCATTAATCACTGAAATTTGAGTTAGCAGTTCTACGAAGTTTCTTAATATTTCAATAAAAGCACAGCACAATTTTATACCTGTATGACAGTTGCCACTTGCTGTGAGAAAATATCAAATAGCTTGATTTCAGCAGGGATTCCAGGTCCATCTTCTCTGTGAGCAAACAAGGCCAATCTGTTGGTTGAGACCAAAATCAAAGACAACTCAATATAGAGAGGCCCCAAAAGTACTTTCAGCAAGGTTAGTGTTAGTAAAATGGGTTCGGTTTAGGCACATGTAATTATGCATCATTTATTGCTATTACTATAGTAAGTACATGTAATGGGCAACAAAGACATGGTTCAATGAGGTGTTAACATCACCTCGCATTATATAACCGGCATTTAAAAAAAGAAAAAGATACAGTCGTAAACAACAGATCTCTGTCTGAGCGAAATTGGAACAACAAGCCACCTGTCAATAAGAGCAATGATGATGTTCTTGACGTTCACGTTTTGATGCAGCTCGGCACAAGAGCGAAGGAACGGATTCAAAGTCTGCAGGTGAAACTCATCCGGAAAGACCTGCAGACAAAATTAGGAGGGCATTAACCATAACATGCCCACAGCTACTACTGAAAAAAGGGGAGCATGTTAAAAAACAGACTCAAGTACAACAGGATGATGAGGGATGCTGGGGTATTTCTGTACCTGTATGATGCACTCCATGAGGTATTCCTGTGCTAGAGAGTCTCTACAGTTCACCACCTGCTCCAAGATCCCGGACAACACGATCTGTGGGGAGTCAACACATGCCTCGTTAGCGCTGCCAAATCACAAGATAACTGCAAATCACAGCACAATTCTATAATTTCCTGCCTACAGTAATGGCTGCTTTAAAACTTCTATACTCTGCGGATTATACTATACACTACAGCTTTGTTTTTCCGGTCACGAAGGGTGCATTTTTTTTTATTACCAAAAATATCAATACTAGTGAAATACTACTATAATTTCAAATAACTGTTTTCTGTTGAAATGTTTTTTAAAATGTAATTTACTTCTGATGAATCCTCATCAGCCGCTACTTCAGTCTTCAGTGTCGCATTATCCTTGAGAAATCATTTGAAACTTTCTGATTTTGGTGTAGCATTGTTAAAAACAATTAAACTGCATAACAGTTTTGTAGAAACTGTGAAACATATTTTAAGGGCTCTTTTATGAATAGAAGAGCATTTGTTCAGAATAGAAATCTTCTGTAACATTAGAAATGTCTTTACTCTCATCTCTGATCAATCCTTCAAGCGCCTGTTTGTACTTTAAAACAAATATGACCAAGCTACACCAGTCTCTAAGCTGTTTGCTAGAAGCATGAATTATAGAATTTTGACTTGCCATATCAAACTGAAAATGCTCATTTACCTCTAGATAAAAAAGCATAAGTAGATCAGAAAAGCTGCCCTGCGGGGCAAAGTTACATGCATATGTATGGGTGCTTGAATTTAAAACCCAAATGAGAACATATTGAGCCTGTCACATTGTTAATTCATGAACGTGAACATGGAGCGCTTTAACAAACAGCTTTCAAAGGACTATCAAAAGATGCCGTAACCCCTTAAACGGTTGTCGTTCCATCAATGGCTCTTTTACCCAGTGATTTATGCTAAGTGCTAGCTTGAGGTTCCCACAAATAAACAGGTAATCAAGGTCAAATCTAATTTCAATGCACCCTTTTAAACCTTTAACAGGGCTTTATGGGCTTTGGAGTAAGATCGTTTATCTGCTCTGGAGCACAGAAAGCAAAACCGTTTCAAACGCACCTGTTTGTACTTTTCCACATTGACGCCTTCCAGCTGGCTCAGTCGGACCAGATTGGTCCCTACGAGGATGCGCAGCTCTTGTCTCTCCTTCTCTCTCTTTTCTCTGTCCCTACTGTGCCCCTGATGCTGCATGCGCACCCACAGTTTATTCATCTCGGCAAAATTCAGCAGTACAAAGTCAATGGAGTCGTTAATGTCTCCAGTCATCTCTTCCCTAAATCAAATAGGAGAGAACACTGGTAATTATTCAAACTTTTGCAGATAATGAGATTTTGTAGTGATTCACTTTGTCAAAAGCTTTCTAAGCTCTGGAAGTGGGAAAATAGGCCTTTTCCAGCAATGATTTCAGTTGTATTTCAACACACAGGATTATGCTGCGGCATCATTTAAATTGCTTTGTGTGAGTCACAACACTCTTGAGCTACTTGAGGTGCAATCACAGCCATTAGATATGGAGTGTCGTACTCAGCCTGCTCTCCATCATCAGGCAGGATGTTGCGCGTACACTGCAGCAGGTAGTTCCTGAGGAACAAGCCCCGGAGCGGATGCTGCACACCACGGCACATTTCCACCAGGTCCTTTAGTATGTCTTTGCGGGACTGGGGGAAAGAGCGAACGTACACCACTCCGACAGTTATCAACAGGTACCTGAGAAGCCAACGAGACAGAAGTTAATGAGCAATAACTCTACGACCAGAAACAAGTGCAAAAACAAAGGCACCAGATAACTAAAGTACTTGAAATCAGATCAGATAACTTCAAAGCAAATATTACTGAGCCTCATAATGAAATTATGGATGTAGTCATAAAGCTTGAACCCTAGAAGATGAGTTTTGCAGTACACAGGACATCTGTTAGATGCACATTCCTCAGTAACAGGGACTTTCTACTTCCCAAGCCTGATTTCAGAGGATCTGAGTAGTTTATTTAGCTACATTTTGGTCTTTGAATTTCCTGTCTAGATTAATTACCAGTTGGATGTAGTAAGTTTATAATTTTTCAGAATTTGTTTTAAGCAAATAGCAGTAGCATATCATTACATTCAGAATAGTTGAATGAGTGGTGATTAGGGCTGGGAGTGCCTTTTAAAATCCCAATGTATTTTTAGCATTTCCTTTTGATGACTTTCAATATTCTAAGATGGTTCAAATGGATGATTAAGCCATTATCAAAGCACAGCTTTTTACAAGGTGTGTTAGAAACAATCAATACACTAAATCAAATAAATGAACAGTAAAAATGTAGTTAATTTTTCCATAAATTACTTAATGCTGACTAATATTTATCTAACATGTAACATTTTCATTCGCTTGAACAGACCTATTAAATAAAAGTAATCAGGATTTCTATTGCTGAACCGCAGAGGGTGCGCTATTTAGGTACCATAATGGTGACTTTCCAGATCATTTACAATGAATTGATTCACCAGGATAAATGTCTCTCCAACACTGCATATTAAACCCAGGACAGATTAGTAAGACGTTGACGTCCCCACAGCTGTAAAATTGCATGCAAACCTTAAAAAAGCCATTGAATGGGCTACATTGCTACTTTGACTCACAACCCTGAACAGCAGAACAAACACTGAATCAGAAGCACATACCATAAAATGGCACATGTTCAAAAGTAGATTACTGATACTAATGCCCAGTCAACAAAAACAAGCTCTGAATGACAATGACAAAATGCTACTGATGGCATTTAATTTATATACATTCAGCCCTGTGCATTTACCTCAGGGCCAAATGAACCTAGCAGCGTGCATCTGTTTTAACTAAAGAGTCTCCAGTCCTTTCAGCAGAGAATTCAAAACCCCCCAAAAAACATTTCAGACATTTTAGGTTATCTGTGTTATTGTTATTCATCCATTTACAGCTGGACTTTAAGGAAATCAATTGCATTGGCTTGTGCCATGTTAAGATACGTGCACAGAAGCACTATGAGCTGCTCAGAAGTTACCACTAGATCACAATTCCTTCAATGAGAGGCGTGGGCAGAAATGATAGCGGCAACAATGCCGTGAAAGCACTGCAGTTGAGTCAGAGAACTGGAGTGCGCATTTCACTGCATGTGAGTGGGGTGCCTTGTGTCGTCCCAGAGGACATTGCACATTGCCTATGCCTAGCTCCCCCAACGATTGCCAACTTCTGACAACCATTGTATAACTTCTGCCAATTATTACAAGTCAAGCTCAAAAGAGTGTAGCATATTAGCTCATTAAGAGAAATGTAAATAAACAAATTATTATTCATTAAGATTAATTGCAATTGTTTATATCAGCTGCCAGTAGTAACTGTAGAATTACCATCAACTTGTCTGTTTGTTCAGCGAACATTCATGCAAGTTAATTTAAACTCTAAGAAGGGATATTTTCGTGGCCACAGAAAAACACCTTCTTACAGTATCACTGCATTAGAGCATGTAGCAAGGGTCGAAATCGTAAAGGGACATTAATTTGCAAGGCAGAATCAGAAACTCTATGTTAACTCACATGACTGGACACACACGTTTACATACACTCACACAAGAAGAAAGTGCAAACAAGGCAGTTGACCACCTGTAAAACCATCAGTGCCGTTCATAGCGGGTACTACAACTAATACTAAACCTCTGTTTCGTTTAGTTATATGTACGATACTTGCATTGCCTCGTTGGTGAGGGTCCGATGCAGTGTCAAAGTCCTGATGGTTCCAAGGTTTGACAAGTCTCGCTTTTTACTTTTTTCTGTATGCTGTACCCCCACCATCTCTCTCGTCTCCTGGCTAAGCCCCCGGGACCGATGCAACTGCATCAGATGGGCCTAGATGCAGCGCAGTCTGCAGTCTTGTGAGACACTAAGATCAGAATTTAACTCCACGGCAACAACTCAGTTCTGAGCCAGACCTTTGCAGTCTTGATTTTCATTTTTCCCAAGATCCACAGAGCACAGGATTGGCAATCATGTCCCTCTGGTTTGAAGAGTGATGAATTCCAAAGATGTCCTGACTCTGGGGATTGGTAGATGAAAGAAGAGCTGGGAGAGAGATCTGTCATGATCTGTGGATCTTTGGTTGTTAGTTTCCTCCAGGAGTGGTTTTTGTGCCATGGTGGACGCTGTCAAATGTTGTGCTGTGGTAATGTAAGTTGTTGCAAGGTGCGGGTCCTAGAGCTTGTGCACTGTTCGCAGGCCTTTTCCATGGCCGCCAGGGGTTGGTCTGGAACCAGATCCAGAGTCGATAGTCTATCTTGGTGGTTCACGCTAGTCAAAGATCTCGGAGTTGAGCATGGACATCATGGTCTCCTGCAAGTTCTGGGGAGAATGCAAGGATGTGTCTGGCCATCGTTTTGAGGTCTTTGAGTGTCCCTCCATGTTCTCAAAGTGTGCCTGAATAAATCCTTTTCCTTCTACTGTTTCAGTTCTTTCTGGACCATGTAGAGCTCCTGGTCTGTTAACCTGGAGAGCTAGCTTTGGCTACACGCAGTAGACACCTCCAGTGTCATGTGTTGCTAGGCGACCAATGCAAGCATACACCAGGCGCAAGTGGAGCAGAACTTACGCTACTGCAAACATGCTTGGGGAGCTCACATGTGGTCATGACGTCACAAGCAGCTCATTCCGAAATCATACAGCATGTTCACATCACAGGCAATGGTGAATTAACAATTATCTACGCTAAAACCATGACTAATGAGTCATTTCAGAAATCAATTTGAAGTTAAAGTGTGGCTGCATTCCAGTAGTAACCTTTTATTATTACAATTCCACATTTGAGCTATTTGGCCTGATATATAAAATTTCAGTCGATAAAACAATACTTTACAGATTTTGGAAACCATGTTATGATGATGAGTTAAATATTGCAATACTATAGCATTAAGAATAATTTTTCCTTCCTTTAAATTGAATGAATCAGTATCCCAAGTGAACCTTTAAGCCTCCAAAAAAAAGAATGCAAACGTTGCCCAAGGCATGTTTGTTGTTCATTCTAAATGGAAACTGACGCTGCGTAATAGAATTAACGAAGAGAGCTAAGATTATAGATAAAGTATTGATTTGCTGCAAAGTCAACACGTGCAGGCACTGATAAACAGCTGGTGGTACGACTAGACTAGCTAAAAGAGAGCAAGGAGAAAAACAATCTGCAGGAGAAATACATGAGCAGCACATATTGAACTGTGAGTGCAAGGACACTCATGAAATTGTGTCTGAATCTTAACAAGATCACCAAATGGATGCAGACAGCTCTATTGCCAATTTTATGTTATAGTCACGATGCTGGCCAATTTAACTAAAATGGCAAAATCTTGAAAATGTATTATCGCAGTTATAGTCTTTGTGGAGATTCCCACAGATACTCACAGTCTAGGGATGATGTTTCCTGCATACTGAACAAGCTCATAGAGGTCTGCAACCTTGCGGCCTTTGGCAAACTCATCTGTCAAATAGACCTCCAGGTAATGCAGCTCATCTGAGATGGCCATGTCTACAACAAGAACACAGCAAATCACATAAAACACAGTCATCTCTACAGATGACATGTATAGCAGCTGTTGAAAGAAGATGACAGCACAGTACACTGATCTTTAACACTCAAGAAGATTCTTAAAGTGCAGATGAGTTCTAGGAGCAGTGGAAACACATACAGAGTTCGTAGTAGCTCTTGGGGGAAAGCATAGAAGTCCTCAACTCCCCCAACATATTTGAGGCATGTTTCAGTGCATCCATCAACTTGTTCTTGTCCTGGATGAAGGACGCAAATGTTCATAAACAGAGTAAGGGTGCAGCTTTTACGATGCATGTAAATACAATTCTTTTTTTTATATTTTTTAAAGCAAAGTGCATGTACTGAACTCACCAGACAGCGTTTCATTTGAAATGACTGAACCTTGACTGCCTGCACAGCTTCATCCAAGAGCTTCTCCTGCTCATCCTGAGGCGACTGCTGTGTGGTAGGCTGAAACAAATAGCTACAGTCAAACATCAAACTAGAACTTTTATATTTGTAAAAACAATATTTTGAGTACTTTCAACATCACTATTTGTATGTCCACCATTCCAAACCATATTTAAAAACAGTCAATGATCAGAGCTGATTATTAAGGAAAATGTTTCTTGTGTTGAATTTATGGCTGTCCAGGTTAAAGGAATAATAACACATTAACGCAGGTTCTATCCTAAGAACCACCCATAATAATCACAAATGGCTTTCTGCCTGGTTACTTCTGAAAAGAAACAATGTTCAAATATATAAATCCAATATATTTTTTCACAACAAAATTTTGAAGCTCCTAATGTGATGCGACAACAGTGGATCAAAGAACCGGCTTTACTGATGATGCGCATGCAATATATCATGCAGCCCTGCTCTGATGCACCAAATGAGAGCATTCCTCGTATAGTTTAAAGCAATTTTTATTTTAAAGCTTATACCATACAGAACCTGTCTCATTACATTTTAGTGCATCTAAATTTATAACAAACGTAATTCTTTTAAGCTTACTCATTTAAATCAATAGATCCTTTTTTAATGCATTTTAAAATGTCATTAATCCCTGTGAACGGAAGATTTCAGCAATTTTAAGCAGCCATTTCTCCAGAAGCATTTGATATCAACTCAACCAGAGGTCTCCGGCTAAAATTTTGATGATCTTTTTCCCTCGTAAAAGAAATACATTAATGAAAAAGAAAGAATAAAGGCAAAAAAAAAGAGGCAGAGTAATTCACTAGGTAGAAGGTGGTCAAAATGACAATTTCCACTGATATTTGGAGCCAATTTACAGTAAAAATTTTTTTTAAAAAGAATTAAGCCGGCAGCATCTTTATTCTCACACAAACTGTTGTCTAAATCAGTTGACTTAACTGGTCCTATTTGCATTATATAAAAAAATAAGGATGAAAAAAAAAAACACTTTGCATGCCTACAACTATTAAAATATACTTTTTTCTCATTTGCTTTAGGGCTGAGCCATATATATCGAACTCTTTGATTAATGAGAAAGCATATCACAGCTTTGCAGATGACACCCAGATTTACCTAGCCCTATCACCAAATGACTACAGCCCCATTGACTCCCTCTGCCAATGCATTGATGAAATTAACATTTGGATGTGCCAAAACTTCCTTCAGTTAAACAAGGAGAAAACTGAAGTCATTGCATTCGGAAGCAAAGAGGAAGTTCTTCAGCTGAATGCATACCTTGACTCCAGGGGTCAAACCCCGAAAAACCAAGTCAGGAATCTTGGTGTGATTATGGAGTCAGATCTCAAAAACATTGCAAGAATTAGATGTTTTGTTTCCAGTCAAGATTTGGAGAAACTTGCCTTTATGCCTTTATCACAAGCAGGGTGGATAATTGTAATGGTCTACTCACTGGCCTTCCCAAGAAGACCATTAAACAGCTGCAGCTCATCCAGAACGCTGCTGCCAGGAGTCTGACTAGAACTAGAAAATCTGAGCATCTCACACCAGTCCTCAGGTCCCTACACTGGCTTCCGGTTATATATAGAATTGATTTTAAAGTACTTTTACTCGTTTATAAATCACTCAATGGCCTAGGACATATATACATTGCAGATATGCTCACAGAATATAAACCTAACAGAGCACTCAGATCATTAGGATCGAATCAGATAGAAATACCAAGGGTTCACGCAAAACAAGGGGAATCCGCTTTTAGTTATTATGCTGCCAGCAGTTGGAACCAGCTTCCAGAGGAGATCAAATGTTCTAAAACAGTAGCTACGTTTAAATCTAGTCTAAATTTTTTGTTTTAATGTTGTGATCACTGTTTTTATGATTGTTCTACTTCCTTTTTTTGTTTTATTTTGCTTTTATGATTATTCTACTTATGTAAAGCCTAGCAGTAAATCTCCATCAGCTGTTTTCAAAAGAAACGCCAGCTTATACACAGAGCCGTAGATCACTGAGAAGCTGCGCCATTGAATCACCCGCGAAATGCTATGCGTAGCTTGTCTCTGTTCATAAGTTGGCGCTGCATTTAAAAACAGGTGATGGAGATTTACCGCTAATCAAAGAACTTACTGCTTTACTGATGAGATGCGCATAATACATCGTTCAATATATATCGCCCAGCCCTAATTTGCTTTTTTAGACTTTACATTTTGTAGATGCATGCAAAGTCTTTTACCACTGTAAATATATACCCTTTCTCATGAAGCCACATTATAAGGCCTACATCTCTGGAAATCATATTGTGCCTTAAACAAAGAGTCAAAAGAACCATTTTAAACATCCAAACAAGAATAGCTAAAAATCATCAAATTTTACAAACAGGCCTACATAAAAAATAATGATGCTGTCATCTTTTTAAAGTCTTTTTCCAGTCCTTTGGGTTACTCAGTGGTATTTTTTTATTTTGGCTTTCATCACCATTTGTGACGTTGGACCACAAAACCAGTCCAGCCTCAATTTTTTAGAAATAGAGATTCATACATCATATGAAAGCTGAATAAATAAGCTTTCTATTGATGCACATTTGTTAGGATAGGATTACATTTGTCTGAGATACAAGCATTTAAAAATCAATATACTGAGTAAAATCAGTGTTAAAAATCAGTGTATAAGCAATGTATATTACTAATCAAAAGTTACGTTTTAATATATTTACAGTATACTTCATGTACAAATTTTGGGCCAAAAGAGAAAATCATTCATTTTGACCCATACAATGTATTTTCGGCTGTTACAAATATATATATATAAATATACAATGGCAAAAATGACTGTCCATCCAGTTTTCAATGTCACTGTCACATGATTTTTCAGAAACCAGTGTATGCTGACTTGCCATAATGTTAAAAACATTGATAATTTTTGTAAACTTTCTATTCTTTGAATAATAGAAAGTTCAAAAGAGCAGCATTTATTTGAAATAGAAAAATTTAACATGATAAATGTCTTTACTGTTATTTTTGATCAATTTAATGCATCCTTGCTGAAACATGAAAAACAAAAACGTATTAAATGTACAAGACTAGCGCTAGGAAGTCATGTGACAATACCAGAGATTTATGCAATTGGTCCTTCTAAAGGTATTACAGCCATAATAAATGATTCTGATGATGGGGCTAATAAATGCGAGTAATCACGTGTTTATCAATGATACAGAATAATTGCTCAATTATTGAAGTGTCAGTGCTCTGCAGGATTGAGGGGGTGACTGACGTAATGACAATCTGTAATCACCCAAACGACCCCTCCTTAGTGTCAGACAGTTATACTTGAATAGCACGTGAAGAGCGATTTAAAAAGGGTTACAACAAGCGGTAAACATAAATAAAGGGCTGCCTTAAACTGAATGAATGAACCCGTGACCACTTATGTTATGCATACTAAAAACACAACCATTAAGTTATTCACATATACGTAATGTACAAATAAACAAAGAGCTGCATTTAAACGTATCGCAGATGTATGATAACAACCAATAAACCTACCGACGTTGACACATACATATGAAGAAATAACATGGCTAACGCTAGCAGGATTAGCAGTTCAATTAGCTAATTTTGCGCAAAAGTCGTGGATTGTAATGACAGCAAATCATAACGGCTAAAAGTTCACTACACCTACAAGCCAGATGTTAAACAGCTTTTTGAATAAACCAAGACAGAAGACATAAACGAGAATAATTAAGTGCACGTAGGCCTCTGCATCTCAAACGCTAATGCTAACGGCTACCTTCACTAACGCAAAACAGCCCGTCGAGAGATCTCAGTGCCCCTCTGACACCATCACTGCTGTTATCAACTTAACGGCGCATATAAAGCATCCAGCACACCGTCTATGCAATACGGCGACCGCTTATATCTTACCATGATTATTAGGTATGTTAGAGGAAACACTGGATGACCCCCTGTGAGTGTGTCGTGTCATGTGACTGCGCCGCGGATGTTCCGCCTCATGACGAGCAGCACAACAAGCCCTGGCAGCTGGGATATTAACCTCGGAATCGCTAATAGAAACTACATTAAGAATTCAAAATAATCGATTTACAATAAAATAACGGGCTGGGTTGTGTCATTATATCATCGTATACATCTTAATTGAATAAAAAAAAAGTAACGAAGAAAAATAAATTATCTAACCAACAATAAATGTTGTATATCTACGCTTGGCCTTTATAATATCTTTTGAGGAATACATAAGTAGTTAAGTTTACATGTATTTTACGCGAACGGTATTGACCACGCCCATTTCCGGATCCACCAATGGCAGGCCCGAACGTTTATTTGGGGTGTGACACGTGTTCGTTTTCGCGCGAAATCTATCTGTCTGTGCTAAATGTGCTGAGAGAGGATACCATTGTGTCGCTGTTACAGAGAAGATCCGAACGAGTTTAGAAATGGATAAAGATTTATTTCGGAAGCTTGCTTCGAAGATTGGGATAACGGCTGTTAAAGTATTGAGGTAAGTTATGTGCTACAGCGAGAGTGGCAGTTCTTCAAGTAAACATGTCAGTATAACCACACAGCTAATTCTGGTCATTTGTTTTCAGTCAGGCAGAGGAATACATGCGATTATCCCAAGTGAAATGTGTTGGACTGAGTTCTGTTACAGCCACCAGCAAAGCCATTATTTGTCTCGAGTTGGCAGCGATTTCAATGAAATTTCCTCTCGACAAGGCAAGATCCAGTTTCCACACTGTTGTGATGTGTAGCTTATGTAGGCTATACATGTACAGACATGCATACACATTTATGTATATTGTAATATGATGGAAATATTATTATGTGCGAGATTTCTATAGCTGTTAAGCCCAGTAAACGTTATTAGCTCTCTGACTAATGTGTTTGCCTCTGCTAACACTGTCCAGTGGTGGCAAAACTGTGTAATTTCCGTCTTATCTCAAATTCTGTATTGAATAAAAATCTATTATTTTATTAAATGAAAGGTCTATTACATTGCAAAAGCAAATTTTGTAGTGATGTATCTAAATAGACAAGCATAATAAAGAAACACTTTTTTTTGCCATCAAATAAACAGAATTACAGCCTGGGGCCAGTTGTTTAGCCATGGCATTGGACCTTGAATGTGGGGGAGATCACAAAATCCAGTCTTGGTTTTGATCTGGATTAAATTCTTTGTTTGTGGCGTTCAAAGCGCTGTAGTCACTGTACTTTTGATCCCCCAAAAAATATAATTCTGTATTAAGCAAAAGGGTGGATTACATTTTGTTAAATAAATAAATAAATAAATAAATTTAAACTGGTCCAAAAAGTGCAACATTGAATATATCTCCAAATCCTAAACGGCTGTCAAATCAAACAAAAATATTATATTTAATTTGAAGTGTTTGTTTGTTTTTAATAAACAGTAAATGCACTGCAAAACTAGAATGTATTGGTATTTTGTTCCTGCCCCTTCCCCATCACTATGTCCATCTGGATCAGAGTGATTAAATCCAATTTTGCCTTAAAAAAAAAAAACGGCACAGAAAGTAAGATGGCTACCTGATCCTGAATAGCAAAACATGGTATTTCCAAATCCGGATCATTCTGATCCAGACTAAACCTTTGGAACAACTGGCCCCTGGCTGGCAGTTAATTCTCTCTTCCTCATATCTCAAAATGTTTGATGTGGTGGAAACCTTTGAATGTTTTACACAATATTTTGCACACATGAACCTATATAGTAAACATGCATTGTAAAAATGTGTATTTTCTTGCAGTAATTATTCAAAAATACATTCTTTCGTTTTTCTGCCACATAGGAGTATGCCATCAAACTGTCTGGGCTGAGTCCAAAGGTTTACTCCAGTAATCTGAAAGCTATGGAGTGCATGCTGGGCCTGCAGTCAAACCTGGGTCTTCGAGATCTTGCGGTGCAGTACGGGTGTTTGGAAGCGGTTAAAGTGGCCTCTCAGATCCTTCATAGGTGAGTCTTCACATTGCATCAGTGCAGTCGATATTAATTGAATGACTTTACAAGCATTTGTCTTTTTTCAAGGTATGAAACCAGTTTGCCTGCTGCTCAGCAACAAGACCTTGACCTGTCAAAGCCTCTCTTTACCACAGCGGCTCTATATGCAGCGTGCAAGTGAGTATTGCTGTAAGGTCCCATTGTCATTGAGTCAAATGATGACTGTTTCAGAAATACTTGATGGCGGATGATTTATCAAATAATAATTTTGGAGCTCAATGGTCTCTTAATCCTCATTAAGCTCTTCACAGCGCAAAGTACTTGACTATGATGCTCTGAGAAGTGTATCGAGTACGGAATAATTCGACAATGGCAATGTCAGGTCTTGGATTGGCTGTCACATAGTTCAGTTTAGACTCCTTTGTATATTAGTGAGAGTGCTTACAAGAGAAATGTATTTTGTAACTGTAGTAATGTTAGAAGACCGCCCTAATCTAAACGTACTGAGCCTGTGCTGGACTACTGTTATCCAACCAAACTGCTACAGTAATAATTCAAGCTCAGACGTGGGTTAAGAGACTTCGTGCATGTCAACAAGCCACAGAAATCTCAATATCTAAACTGCACCTGGTTTGCGTTCAGTTAATGAAGATGGAAAAATAAATTGGTTCTGTCCTTCCCGTTTGAAGGTGCATGAAAATCAGAACTGACAGGAAATTAGCCTCTTCGTCTGGAGCAAAGAAGGGCATCTTTGACCGGCTGTGCGCACAGTTTCAGAAATTCGGACTGGAGATCTGCAGTGAGTGTGACTCCTTCAAACAAAAGCTTTTTGAACAATTACACATTGCCTAATTAAAGTGCATGAAGGCATTTTTGTTTGGAGATCTTGGTCTGACTTTCATGTTTTGCAAAGATGTTGTAACTGAAGGTGCACACGTTTTTTTCACTTCAAAGAGGTCTCTCCTGAAGAAACACATTTGACTGGTTACCATGGCTACAGACATATCACAATTAGACAATGTATATATATTTTTTGGTGTAGTTCAACATCAAAGAGCAGCATGTTTCTTCTCAAGTAGTTATTGAAGTTGTGATATTAAGCAAACCGATTCGCTCTGATATCTCCCTCAGATGAGGCTTCATCTATAGAGAAACCAGGCAAAGCTGTTCAAAAGAGGCAGAAGACAATCACTGAGATTCTAGAAACCGAAGAGGATGGTAAGAAAGTCATTTGCTTGCCACAGTAAATAGTACTCCCAAATGATTCTACCCATAAGTGACCCCAATGTTACAGTGGATGAAACATTTGTATTCTTATTCTTTCAGTAACAAGACTAATAAAAATATTTTTAAATGTAATATTTAATAATAGAATATATGTTTGAAGATAAAAGTAATTGTCTTCTTGGCTTTTTCCAGATGAAAAGCTTTCAACGTCTCCTAAGCGAGAGCGGGTTGAGAAGACGGAGGAGGAAGAGGCTCAAAATTATGAAGAGTGGAAAAGAAAAATCCTTGAAAATGCATTAAAAGCAAAGGCAGTAGATTCTTGAACTCTGTACGATTTTATGTTTCAAATTTAATTATGGTGCTGCATAATGACAACAGGACCTTACTTGGAGTATTACCAAGAGAAGTTGTCTGCCCCCTTCTGGTTTCTCGTGTATTTTGTTTCTTTCGCATATGGACATTTCCAAAGGGATTAAGGCACTTTTTTTTTTTTTTTTTTTATCCTTTTGTTTCTTTTCCATTTCTTGGTGCAAATATGGTTACTATTTTATGACATGTAATATTGTGCAAAGGTTTGCTAAATTGTAGAGTTCATTATTTAGGTCATTTTTCAAAATGCATGTTTTTATCGTGTTTCTTTTATTTAAAGTTTTAATTGTGGTGTTTAACCCATCATGATTTGTATGTTTATATCTGGTAACAGCATGACCTTACAGGAGTATATTGCATTCAAGATTATCTGGAGAGGTTTTATCCGTTTGTTTCAATAAGAAATGGCTTATCCGCTTCGTTGAGTTTGATTTTATTAGGAATAAAATGTGTATTCTTGACAGTTTATTTCTGTTTCTCTCTTTTTTTTTTTATGTCTTGATTAAACACAAATTCCCTACAGGCGATTTGTGACAATCTATTACCCTGAAAATTGATTTCTACAGAAGCACATTATGGCCCTTTTTCACAAACGGGGCTTAGCTTAAGCCAGGACTAGGCATTAGTTAAATTAATATATTGAGGCAACTTTTACAAAAATGCCTTGTAAGAAAATATTACAGGTGTGCATCTTAACACAGAACAATGACACTGACGTGTT
>JAUMHQ010000059.1:15408639-15428758 GCA_032361165.1 Enteromius paludinosus
AATCCCTGCTGGACCTGGGACTCGAACCCACGACCTTTGGGTTACAGGTCCGACTCTCTATCCATTAGGCCACGACTCATGCGAAAAAAAATTTTTTATTAACTTAGCCATAATTTACTCATTTAAATTATATGATAATGCAAACAAAATGAGACAATGTGAAAAAAAAATTGTATTCATGTTTGACAAAATTGATTGGCTCTGGTCTGGCGGGGCAGTGCCCCCCCTGGCCCCCCCTAAACTCTGCCTATGATTTGGATGATCCAGAAGAGGATTGGGAGAATCTCAGATGAAGCCAAAATAAAAATTTTTGGTAAAAACTCAACTTGTCGTGTTTGGAGGAGAAAGAGTGCTAAGTTCCATCCAAAGAACACCATACCTACTGTGAAGCATAAGGGTGGAAACATAATGCTATGGGACTGTTTTTCTGCAAAGGGACCAAGACGACTGATCTGTGTAAATGAAAAAAATGAATGGTGCCATATATAGCGTGAGATTTTGAGTGAAAACCTCCTTCCATCAGCAAGAGCATTGAAGATGAAACGGGGCTGGGTCTTTCAGCATGACAATGATCTCAAAAACACCGCCCGGGCAATGAGGGAGTGGCTTTGCAAGAAGCATTTCAAGGTCCTGGAGTGGCCTAGCCAGTCTCCAGATCTCAACCCCTTAGAAAGCCTTTAGAGCGTGTTGAAAGTCTGTGTTGCCGAGTGACGGCCCCAAACATTACTGCTCTACAAGAGATTTCTGCATGGAGGAATGGGCCAAAATACCAGCAACAGTGTGTGGAAACCTTGTGAAGACTTACAGAAAATCTTTGACTTCTGTCATTGCCAACAAAGGGTATATAACAAAGTATTGAGATGAAATTTTGCGGATATTTTTTCCACCATAATTTTCAAATAAATTATTTAAAAATCCTACAATGTGATTTTCTGGATTTTCTTTCTCATTTCTGTCTCTAGTTGAGGTATACCTATGATGAAAATTACAGGCCTCTCATCTTTTAAAGTGGGAGAACTTGCACAATTGGTGGCTGACTAAATACTTTTTTGCCTCACTTGTGTGTATGTGTGCTGTTTTTTGTGGTTTACATGGACAAAAATTTGTATAATGACATGGGTATGACAAAGGTATTACACTTTGAAGATGGTTCATGAGGAAACGGCGAATGTCCCCATAATTTAATTTAAAAAATGTTTTCTGTAAGGGGTAGGGTTAGGTGAAGGGTCATAGAAAACGGGGTTTGTACAGTAAAAAAAAACATTACACCTATGTATGTGTGTGTGTTTAGTATAAATGGAAAGGTTATGACATCCCCATCAGGTCCTTTGTGATTCACTGGCTACATAAATTAAATAAATACTAAACAGAAATGAAAGCTATTACTTCACCCATGCTGTTCCAGTCTAAACCTGTGTGATTTTCCTTATTCTGAGAAATGTAAAAACTAATGTTCAACAAATGCCTGTGTTTTTTATCCATTAAATGGAAGTCAGTGATATGTTTTGTTCCTAGCATTCTTCAATATATCTTCCTTTATGTTCCACAGATGAAAGAAAGTCATACAGGTTTGGACCAGCAAAAGCATGATTCATTTTTGGGTGAGCAATCTAACACTTGGACTCACCCGCCTAGCAGCTCATCAGGGTTGACAGCGTAATATGCGTTCATGGGAACCTGCTTGGCACTGACGATGCGATGCTCAAACGGGGCTGGAAGAGGTGGACAGTCATCTAAAAAATGAATATTAACATGCTAAGAGACTTCCTCAAACACAAATACAAGCTGTATTACGGTGACGTGATGAACACTGACATGCAGACTGCTATTTGCAAAAGGTTTTCAAACTGAAGTTTGACAAATTATAAGCTGCTTAGTTATAATTAGTAATAATAATGATGAATTGGACTGGTTGAAAGTTTATTTACAAATACACATTACATTCTAAATAGGCCTAACTGACCATATTTGTCACAAGATATTACCAGTGTTCATCACACGTACAGTATACACCGTTTGCTGGTGTCACAACCCATGTCGTCCTAACCCATTACAACGACGTCCAAACAAATAGGCTAAACTGTCATTTTAAGACCAATTTACAACGCACAGACAAACTCCAACAAACTAGTCTGTTGGATCAGTGTGTTAGCCCTGTCAGATGTTGGAGTTTGTTTTCATTGAAATGACAGCAACCACCGCTTCACCCACAGCCTCTTTTGTTTTATTCACAGTCTTTTCAGGCGAATAATGACACACAAACACATTAATAAGGTTAAATTTTTTGGATTGTGGTTGGTCAGTGTGTGTTGGTGCATTGTGAACATGACTCTTATTTTTCATAAGATTCTAAATCCAACAGCCAACTTGAGACAACTTATCTGTTGGAGTTTGTTGGCTTTTGTCTGTGCGGTGTGTATTGGCCTTTACAGTCTTCATCAATTGAAAAACGTATTTAAATATGTATAAAGGTGAATTGTAGTCAGATTAAAAAATGTGTATATGGGATGAAGACTGGAATCAGGTTTGTAATTGTGCATGTAATCTGCATGTCCTTTCCTCCCAATTATTTATTTCTTAAAAATATAATTAATATTAAGTATCTGGGTTAACATTTTTTCACAATCCCCATCCCTAGCTAGCGAGGGTTTATCAACACAGAATTACCTCAAGAAATAAATTACAACACAATGTGAACTCACCAATGATCAGAAGCTGTGACGATTTAGCATTTTCTCCCTCAACAATAGCTGTGGTTTGTGGACTTGTAGCTGCACAGTTCTTTATTGGTTCAGACTCCAACATTTTCTCAGTAGCTTTGTTGTTTGGTTCGGATTCTGTCTTTCTCTCATCATGTTTTGGCGCAGGTGTTACACTCTCCACTGTGTAACACTCCACTTTATTTTGTGACTTGGCCTCGTCGATGCAGAGCACAGGTTTGTGAGGAACAACATTCTCTAGCTGCTGCTCTTCAGGAACTGACAGGTCTGATGAAGCCTCATCAACAACCTGAGAAACCACAGCCTGTTTTTGAGGAACTTCAACCTTTGGCTTCACTTGTTGCTCAGGAACTACTGACTCAATCGAAGCCTCCACACCAACCTGTGAAGCATCTGCCTGCTCAAGAGCCCTGTGAACAATCCAAAGAACAACCATTTGATAGGCTGCTGTTCATTCACTTTTTAAAGTTACGTACTGTAAGTGAGACCTTGACATATGTAATCAATTCAAAAATACACAGGTAATGGGACTCAAGAAACGCAGCATAGTGGGCACATAAGTGGCTTTATACTAGCTTTGTTGTCTATGATATATTATAGGCTACTGTGATCAACAGCAGCACTGGGTCTTTAATTGGAATGTTTTGAACAAAACTAAATGGCCTAAAACTCATAATGCCTGGCAACGTGCATTCAGTCACTAGTTATAATGCTGCATAGTGTAATCTCAAGACCTTGGCCATTAGTCTAATGAATTATGCTTTTCTGGCAAGCACAACATAGCCTATTATATGAGGTAGACAGTCTTTTGTGCCTCTGTGCAAAACACACAGCTAACACATTAAAATACAGAGCTCTTGAAATTGCATTATCAGCACTCTGCCTTTTAAACTCCTACAACAGATGAGAAAAACACGACTATACAATTTTTTTTTTTTTTCACAAGAAGAGATGAGCTGTCCTCGAAGTCCTCCTATTTATTTTCTGGTCTGTGCAGAGATGTTATCGTGAACATTTATTCCCTGAAAATGAGCAGATGTTAAATTTTTCATAAGTATTATTTTATATTTCAACATCTGTTTTGATTGTTCTAGCCATTTTAGCAGCATTAATTACAATCGCCTGTAAATGTGAGGTCTCTAATCTTCTATATGGTTCTTAGTTGGTGAAAAGTGTTACAAAAAGTCCATTAGAGCATTAGTGTTCCTCACTGGCATTAGCTGCTGTGTAATTATCTCCAAAGGTGGCCAATGACAATGTTCGGTCTTCCGTTATAACCTGTTGTCTTTTCAGCCCATAGTAATTTTTGACACTTTTTGCTGCAGTCTCAGAAAATCCAACATATCGCTGACAATATCCCTTTTAAAATTCAAGATGGGAGGACTTTGCTTTGAACCTTAAATGGCAGCAATTTGTAGGAATATCTCACCTCTCTTGCTGAAGAGCCAAATCTTTTTCCACTTTAGTTGTTGTCACAGTGACACATTCAGCATTAGCTGGAGCGGAGGCTGAGGTATCTGTCTCTTGTTTGGGTAAATAATGCACATCATTCTCCTCCTCTAGCTGGATTTCAGGAGCAAATGTCTGGACCTGTTCAGGTGCTCTGCTTTTGACTGTGACCTCCTTGGCCTTCCTTAAGGCTTTGGAGCCTTCTCCTGTACTAACAGGTATCAGAGGTTTGCTTTCTCCTATAGTAGGTATAGACAGGCTGCTGGGATAAGTGGGGAAGGTGACCTCTGGCTGCTGGAGTTCAGTCTCAGCTGTATTTTGCAAAACTGTAATTCATGCAAGAAAAAGCTCTGGCATATAATTTTTCACAAACTGTCTCTTTAATAAAAGCATTGCTGGCAATATATTTTATTCATACCTGAAACGACTTCTTTAACCTCAACTGAAGTCTGCGTGCTCTGGTGGCAGAAACTGTTGTTTGGTTTAATGCTGTTGTCATCTGGTTTGTTTTTCTGTGGATCCAAATGCAGATATATTACTCTTTTGTTGGGTTTTATGCAGTAAACATGTATTTCAGCTTTCTCCTGAAACAGACGTGTACATTTTGTAGAAGTAATAGCATGCAGTTGAAATAAAATAATTCACAGAGCATTTTCAAAACATCAAGTCAAACTTTGTATTTGATGATACTTCTATGAGTAATTACATCATAAGATCTTTAAACATCATTAACATCATTGATTATGGTGAAGCAGTATTATAATAGTCAACCTGGTTACAGAATGGCTCTTCACATAGTTTCATGTTCATCACGGCTCAGAGGAGATTTGCCACAAACCATTCCATTCCGTGGTTTTTGGCGTTCGATGCATGAAATGCTTGGTATAATTACACTGTTGGACAACAGATCTGCTTTTTATACACAGTTTGGAAGGCTTCATTATCTAGCGTAAGCCAACTACCGCACAATTTTGCTTGGATTCAAAAGCAATTTCACCTCATAATTACGAAAGAGATGCGGTCTACAATTAACAATATAGCATCTGTCAATGTACAACCACTCTAGTTAAATAGAAATGGAATATGTAAAGTGGTTCTGAGAGCATTGTAAGATAAAAATTCACATACACTTAACTTAAAATATGTGCGATGGGGGTATGGGTTTAAACTGTGGCTTTGCTAATTGCAAAACTGGGTTAACATACACTCAGGCACATATCCGCTCTAGGAATTTGAAACACGAGGCCCATTCAACCTCGTCATAGATAAAATAGCAACCTTGGTAAAAGGTTAGATTGCCTGTAAACATAACAAGCTCAGCAGTAAGAATAGATAAGCCAACCAATTAAATAGAGGAGAAAACAATGGTTAGGAAAATAGAACATACATATAAACATACACAAACAACAGTGGCAGCTGAATGTAGCATTAAAGGTTACTATGAATTATTACTAAGTTGCTATAAATTAAAAATGGGGGTTCAGTTTTGTGTATTTGTGGACCATTGTAAATGCAGTATCATGAATTTATATGATACTCTGTCATGCTACTCTAAAATAGATTTAGGCATCTTAAGAACACTTCAGACAACTACCACAACGAACAGCTAAGTATTTCAACTTAGGAATCTAACGAATAACATAAATAAACCAAACTGATTAGCAAAAACGAGTTCTAAAGAGTATATTCAGTTCTTCGTGAGCTCCTTTAAAGAGAAACAGTTAATATGCCATCAGGTATTATTTCACCCTGCAGGCTGTCTTGAATTTGTCCTGATTTTCAGGGACAACTCACGCTGCAGTAAACAGCTTGGAAATAAACAGCTGTGATTTCACCTCGTTCTACTTTATCTGATCTGTTATGCAGAGAATCACATAACCGCTGTGTTTTTCTGTTTATCTATATATACAGAGAACTCGGATAACCTGAACATTACATACTGACCTCTTCCTCCACAGTATCCAGAAGGCCTTGTTTTCTCCAAGGCACCACACCATTGAGGATGAACTCCACAATCTTTGAGTTTCGGAAAGCATCTCCCACAAACCCTAAAACCTTCTCCAAAGTGGACAAAGAACTTTCCATGCAGTCAATCTTCTTTCTCTGCTGCTGGTTCTCATGCTTGAGATTATGAAGCAGATCCACAGTTTCACCGCAAAGCGATCTGACCTCAGTCAGCAAAGGAAGTTTGTTGCTCTCTCGCTGACCATTTTTGATTACGTTTGCTTCCTGCGCACCCTGCTTGTGCTGCATAAGGCTCCTTTCTAGCACCTCCATTCCTTGACACAATGAACTCAGCTTGTGAAGGACCTCCATCTGGGTATGCTCGATCTGTTCCACCTTCGCTTCCAGGACGTTTAACTTGACCTCCACATTGCTCAGGCTACCTAGCAGAGTCGGACTCGTCTTCTTGACCGTCCCAGACGGAGTTCCAGAGTTTTCCAACCTGCCGCCTTCATACAACTTGGCAATGCAGGTGGCCAGAGTTGCCTGTTTACTCATGGCTGGCCCCGGTCATATGCACTGAGAAAATGTAGATAAAAAAGGAAGCCCACTGATCGCTCTGCGCCCAATTTCTGTTCCACCCGTGTTCTCTATGCTTGTCTGAGGTATTGTGTGCCTCTCACGAAACAGACAGCTCAGACAAACTCAGTTGTTGGTATGTGCCAGAGACATGACACCACTTAAATAAACACCTCCATTGGGTATCTTATCTCTCCACTTCTATTTTCCTCCCCCCTCCTTCTCTCTCTCTCTCCTTCGCACTATGGGAGAGGCCTTTTATATGACCTAGTGGGCCTTGATGATTGCCAAAGTTCCAGCGGTCTCTTGACGTCACCAAAGCATTTCAATTCTCCTCAGTAGATTCTGCTGACAGGTGAGCATGAATGGAACGACCTTTGTAAACGGCCAGTCATTAGGTAGAGGAAAGAAAAATGAAATCTTCATGTTCTCATCACGTTTTCTTTTTAAATTCATTGTTACACAGCCACATCCATCTTTCTTTGAGACTCAACAACTAGACCCACCCTATGCTAACTATATATCACCTATAACTCTCTCCTCATTGGAACGTGACGTGACATTGGCTGACATTTTAAGTAAAAATAAACCTCTGTGGACACTGGTATGAGAATGAGTGATATGCTACAACTGTCCCTCTCTCACCTCATCTGGAATCCAACTCGAGTTAATCCTGGGTCTTTCCATTAGCTGAATCATTACAACATCATCACAACATGAAATTAAATCTTTTAGAAAAGAGTAAACATCCAAATTTCCACAAATATTATATTAATCCACAAAATATAAAATATCTACTGCCTATGTCTATTACTAGTTAACATCAGCTAATAGACATAAATTAGCAATCAGTTATAAACTGATCAATTGAATTGAGTGTTATAGTAACGTTTCACCCTATTTTCTATCACCAACAAATATTAAGAGGTTTTAAAGAAATAATTGATTTTTTAGAAAATCATGTTTATTTACTTAACATGTTAAAAGCTCAGTGCCGCTCAGATGGTAGCACATATCAATGACAAGGTAGGTTTAATTCCCATGGTGATAAAACGTATAGCTTGAATGAAACGCGAGTTGCTTGGGATAAAAACATCTACCAAATATATAAGAGGCCTCTAATAAAGGGGCTTCTAGAGAGAGGGGAACCTTGAACTCTCTGGATGTTCTGTCCATAATGCCAATGGCCCATGTGTAAGCCAGGGACTTTTTGCCTGTATCCTTCAAGAAGAGCTTTCTGCTGTGTTCGAATGCCAAAACACATACTCACAATATAGTATAACCTTTTTATGCAATAGAGATACAGGCCAGGGTCAGGACAACCACAGGAATGTGGCTCCATGCTGACGATTTAGTGCTGGTGGGGATGCGTGATTACAAGCTGGCACAACACGAGCAACTCAATTTCCATTCCACAACAGGACTCGGGCCAGTAAGAGAGCTAACATCACTGGGGAAGAATATCTGTTTGGAGGCGATAAGCATAACTGTGAGCACTGCTTAATATATTAAAAACCTCTTTGATCTCTGATATTTATTTCAAATGTCACACAAACCTTTTGAGTACACAACAAGAGAAATTCAAGTCTGCTGTTAAACCGCTGTACCTGTGGTACATCGTCAGCCTGATGGAGGCGATATGGCATTGAAAAGCTCTGTCAAGTAAATAGATGTATGCTGTTGACCATAGTGGTGTTTAGCCTTGCCCTCTCTAAAGGGAATGCTTGCACTGTAGTCTCATTTTACAGTCCCTTCTGTGCCCTCACGTAAATGTTTGACATGGCAAGGGACCCTTAGCATTAAAGGTTGAAAGAGCAGAATAGTCCGTATCCCATTTCTCCCTCTGACAAAAGCACTTGGGGTGATGGCATGTAAATTTGATGCAAATCCCATTACCGTTCAGGCCATTCAAGAAAAACTCGCTCTGAGTGCTATAGAGTGTCAAGACGAATTAAAATTCAATCAAATGTCATCTATTTAACAGCCCGAAACTAAATATGCTTCCTTGAAATAAACAGTTTTTCTTCTGCACTCACCCACACAAGCTAATTGCCTTTTCATGTTTCCTCTTTGTTCTGAGAAAGGAGATGGGATTGTGCGGTCTAATGTACAACATCTTTAAAATGTTACAGACAATGTGTAATTTGTCAAAAGGCCAAAAGGGCACTGGTGTCAAAAACATGTGCAGCAATTTGCGAAACAATGCTGAGATGATTTCCTACAAAAAAGAAAAACTGCAAATAAAACAACAGCTCAAGAAAAAGCTTATTAAAAAAAAGTAATTAAAGTAATCACATATTCTCCATGTGAGAGGTAAAGGCAACCCGGAACGTGTTTATAGTTAGGGAAAAAACCTCCTCCTCAGAATAACATACCACTTGAATTAAAAGTAGATCACATGTGCAAACAAAAAATTTTTAATTAATACATAAGGTGAGGTTTGAAATATTATTTAACATATAGCATAACATATTAATATTTTGGTTTTTTTTTTAAATGACAATAATCTAAAAGTAAATGCATTGACAGTCATGTTATTATAAGACATGTATCTATAAAGATATAGGAAATTAATAAACATATATCCCATAGATACAACATTTTCTCATCCTGTTTGCACTAAAGCAGGTTCTTACCATGAATTTGCGCATACAGTCCGACACACTGAAGCCACCTGTGCTGAGAAGCGTTGATCCGTACAGAGAGGTCGCCATCGTGCATTGCCCTGTTATCCTGGGTTAGTAGGACTCCATTTCCAACATGGGCTGCCACGAGCAATGAACATCCCTCAGACCCGGACCCTCAGGGTTCTGTAACATTCTGGAGTGGACAGATCACCCCCCAAACACTAACTATCTTATCACTTTCAGCCCGTTTATTGGGTACGCACCCCCCGTCAGCAAGGCAGTGGGCCCAGAAAGTACTTCCTGCTTAGAGATAACAGCTGCCTGAGATTAGCGTGAGTATGCTGGAAATGTGAGTGTTCTGTTTTATTAATAGGTCTCAGATTTGTCTTTTTGTTTTGGGACCATCCCCACGGGAAGTCTTCCTCCCTGAAAAGCCGGGATGGATGGAGGGATGGCGATAAGACGAGGATGCTGGAGGTCAGACCGTGTTTCAGTTTCTTTTCTGTTGTTGGAGACTGCGTGTGCTCGTAAGGGATCTGATCTCATCCACCGTCTCAATTTGAGATGGATGCGTCAGTCATGCACCGGCATCGAATAGCCTAAGTCTTTCCTGATAAGGAATCTGCAAGAGCTGGAGCATGATAAGAGAGCTTGTTCAGCTGGAAGAGCCCTGAGCTATACACTGCAAGCCGGCAAAGCAGCATGCAGGTTATTTGGTGGCTCTGCTTTTAAAAGCAGATATGTAAAGCCCCAGGAGGCTGATGGAAGAAAATCCATCTCTGATTGGTGGCATTGTTCCCGGCCTGAAAATGATTCTCTTCATAGCTGGCTACTATTGTCTGCTGTAACACCAGTAAGAACTGAGCGTGTCGGTTCATGCCAGCTGTGTTTATATGTGACACAATTACAGTGGTTGATATGATGCTAATAAAAGCCGTTTCTAAAAAAATGGTGTAAATGAAAAAGCTTCTAGGATCCTGTCCCAGGAGAGGTGGGGTGGATTAATCCACTGCAGCTTCACTAGTGAAAAGACGGGTGATATGAAAACCTCCAAAAACACCTCCATCCTATGATTTGTTCACAGGGCTTGTTAAATGATGTGGGTGGTGCTCCAGATGGCACTGAAAACGTTTTAATGTTAAAACAATAATGTGATTCTGTGACGGGCTGTTGTTCCTGTTAGTAATGGGACAGGTGGCACAAGTATGGCGTCTAACATGACTCACACGCACTTTTGTCATCGCGATGCTCTTTTATATGACATGGATTTTAATGACTCAATTTGCGCCACACCAGCACTGCCTGTTCTGACCTTCACTGATATAACTTCTGAAGTCACATTGTCTGTATGATTACAGTCTGCTGTATAATTACCAAATAATACACATTTTTTTCAACCCTGGATAAAAATTGTGCTTTGAGAAGGATGCATTTGTTCCAAGATGTGCTTAGAAAAAGGTACAATGGCGACAACTAAAATAGCATAAGTTGTTACAGTTGAAACTACTGCAAAAGTGGTCAAATGTCAAATTCTGAAAACCTCAAAATTAATTTTGTTCAATTTTTTAACAAAATGAAATAAATATTATACACTCTCAGAAATAAAGGTACAAAAGCTGGCACTGGGGCGGTACCTTTTCCTTTTCAAAAGGTACGATTTTGTACCTATTAGGTTCAAATATGTACACTTTAGGTACTAATATGCAGGGGCATAGCACCAAATTCTGAGCCCTATGCACAAGCACAAGCTCGAGGTTCACAACTACCTACGACACCATTTAATACATCAATCAACTGATGCATTTACCCAAAATATTAGCATTTAAATTAGTTAACATTTATTGTGATCTTAAAATTATATTTCAAGGAAAATAAAATTTCACTCCTCAGGGGCCCTCCCTCCACTTGGGGCCCTGGTAATTTAGTCCCACTTTTCATCCAACTACGATGCCCCCGCTAATATGTACCTTTAAGGTAGCTACCTTTTTTGTACCTTTGCTTCTGAGAGAATACCTTTTCTTTCCTCAGATGAACGCCAAGATTTTTTGAAGAAAAATGATCTCAGAATGTAAGGGACTCCAAATGGGAAGCATCAAATAACAACACAAGTGAACTTGACGGTCCTCCATAGTTACATACCCAGTTAATCAATCAGTGTCTTCTGAAGTCAAACATTTCGTGGATTTATTTTTTAAACTTTAACTTCACAAAGTGAGGTAAAGTGTCCCCCCCTTACACACATTAACAGAGAGGGTTAAAACAAAATTTGTTTTCATCTGAAGAAACAAAGTTACCTGGGACAACAGGAGGCAAATAAGTCATTAGTCATCAGAGCACTAAACTATTATTGGATTTTGGCGGGAACTATGGTTACTAGTTAGATTTTAAATATGGTTACTTAGATTTGCTAGCATCCACTATCTTGCAACACCTACATTACTCATGTTAATAAATGTTTAAACCCCTAACCTTTGAATGAGTCTCCAGATAAAAAGAAGAGTCCATCTTGTTGCTATAGGGCGACTGTTTTCTGGCTCTGCATTAAACACACATTTCTCAATCTGCTCGAGAACTGAGGCAGAGGCTGTGTATTAGTTGCGTAGTCTATTATAAAGAGCGGAGGATTGTGGTTTGGCTGCCATCTAGTGGTTAATAAAGAGATCACCACTTACAGAATAAAACAATATAATAAAACTGAGAATAAAACAAAGTCATTGTAAGGAAACATTGAGCTATTTGGTACAAATGATATTAATGCAGGGATCTGTTTTATCCCACACCCTTAGGCAGAAAAAACAGAGCCTGTGATTCACCCTGAGCATCCATCAACAACCTAACCCTTGTTTTTTTCAGTCCACACAACACATTTGAACAAAGTTCTTCGAAAAAGAGGGTGTCATCTCAGTAACATTTAATGCGTGTTCTAACAAACAGAGGATTTGTGCTCCAGTTTATTCATTGATGTCTTTTGTGTTTGTTTGTCAAAGACATTGATGTTTTAAATAAGCCTGAATCTGGTCTTCTACACAATACCAGAACATTATTATTATTATTTGTACTTATTTGAAAAGGTTTTATGTGGGGGAAAAAGTACAACAAATTCATAGGATTTAGGTTTAACATTCAAATGCACAAACTGAGCTTTTTTTTTTTTGGTCTGGTTTTCCTTTTATCAGGCTTTGTGCGTTAAAAGATCTAAGGCTTGAGCCCTGCATTGTTAAACCATTGTATAAAAAGCTAAATGCAAACGAGGCATGACAAAAACAGCAGAAGCAAAGCCTAAAGAAATATTTTGAGGAAACGTCTCTTCTGTATATTTGCAAGCACACAAATAAATCATTTTCTTTAGATGGAATATTACTCAGCTTCTCCGTTTCCTGTAACCTAATGAATCTGTTTTATTCCCACCCTCCAGGCAAAGAGATCGGGGGCTTTAGCAAGTGCCATACAAGATCAGACCCATCTGCCGTTGACCCCCAAACCATTCAGACTGAAAACAACTGCCCAGTGACTCATCACATTATCATGTCACTGAAACTTATAGGTTTCAACCTTTTAATAATCACACAGGAAAACACTGCCACAAGCAAAAATCCCCACTAGAGTAATTCTCCACAAACTACTGTTAAAAGAAGTGAATGAATCATGTTGGTTTCTTTGTTTAGACCACGCTCCCAAAGAACAAAAGCTGTTAACAGCTATTACACCGTTTTTGACTGAAGGTAGCAATTACAACTACTCATAAAGCGGGAAACCCCTTAACATCTCTTCTGTCATGTATATTAAGATAAATGCAGTGTTTCTCTCTTCACCTTACTCACCTTCTTGGCCATACAGTTGCAGTTCCCACTCAATATTTGCATTTTTATTGTTACACCTCATTGTTAGTTACTCCTAACCACATTTTTTTGTTCAGGTTATCATTTTTATGCTCTTTTTTTTTTTTTAAATGCCCATGAATAATTTCTTTGGTCCATTTGTCTTGGTTTCTCTACTAACAGTCTCCCCATCTTTTTATTCAGAGCTATTTCAACAAAATGCATACCTTGTTTTTCTTGTTCAACAGGGGAAGCTTAAAGCCCTTGTTAATGTGAACATAAAACCCCACATAAAAGCCTTGTAATTCTATGTAAAAATTAATTCAGCAACATTGATATGTTCTCCATTATTTAGTATATAGCAACCTAGATTTACATAGATCGCATAGATTTACAAATCATATGTCGACTGTGAAATACTGCATGTGAAGAGCTGAAGCAGCTGAAAAGATATTTCACACTTTCTACATGTTGATGTCTGAAGGAAGGTAGGATATATCGAATATAAAGAGGCATACTGTATTGTTAAGTAGGCTTGTTTACATTTTAAATTATTCATAAATGTGCCCTTTGAGAATCACTCTGGTTGCTGAGGGCAAGTCAGTGACAAATTTAAAAGGAAACATAGAGTCTGTGATCCATCATCTCTGTGGAAACCACAGCACACTGGATTCTCTGAGGTGAGCTTGTTGCTTGGTAATGAAAAAAAAAGGACTGGATGCGGCAGCTGCTCTCCTAGGGAAGCGAACACAATCCAAACTGATGGCAGAAATAAATAAATACATGTTCAAAAATGGTCCGGGCTTACATAAAAGCCAAAGTTTTTTTTATTTAAAACCAGCACATTCCTTGTGTATTTTATTCAACACATTTGAGTCTGGTTCAGCTTGTTCGTAGTGAAATATCGCCTGTGAACCACTGAAACAAAACGGTCGAGTTTTGAGTAGAGCTTTAGAAGCTGAAACATGAGCTTTCTACGAGAGTTGCCATGGGCATTTTTCTTGCGCCGAATCCATCTTAAAAGAAGGGCAGATGACGTATGAGAAGGAATGGTTGCAATTAACTTCCACTAAAAATAAAACGACGAGTCTGAATGCAACTGAATTTAATATATATATATATATATTTATACAGGAATAATATTACACATGTATGCCGTTTCTGAAAACAATACCAAAAGGGAAAAATAAAATACGCACTTAAATTAAGGTGGTTGAGGCATAATAAATAACCATTAATCCGGCATTTCCTTGGGTTCAGCTCCAGGTTACTATTGAAATAATATGGCTCACTGGCACCTAAATAAACAAATATTCCAAAACAGATCCACTTACAATAATGGCACCAGTCATAATTTGCACTCTTTTGGGGAACCCACAGTCCCCCAACAAACAGCTTGTAATTTTAAGAAACGACTGGTAGCAACATTTAATACATTCCATAAAATTGTCAATAAAATAGAATCCTACACCACTAATGATTACTACACTTCTCACTCATGTGAAGGATAAGAGTCATTTTTCGCCTCATACACAAACCGGGTTTCTGAAATCCCACCGATTGACGGTAGCACCACTGAGCTTCAGCCACACAGGCAGGGGTTTAAGCCTATCCGGGTCAGAGTTTCCCCCCCTGCTTTTACACAGACATATGGGACACCCACACAGCCACGTAGTAAGAGTCCTGAGTTTTAGCTGCAATTGTTTCCAATGCCTGCTACAGGATGAGTCTCTGGCCCAGAATTTTGCGGTTAATCTCAGCCAAGGCCACCGAAAACACAAAAGCCTTCTCATCGGAGAGGTTGGCATAAATGTCAACCTCCTTTTCCTGTTTTTCTGTAAAAGAAAGGAAAAAAAAAATAAAAATCAATACAAAAATGCCCGGTTTGTTATAAACATGGAAATATGCCAATTTATTACAGTACACAAAGCATTTTTCAACTACCAGAAAGGCAGGACTTCATACTAATGTAGCTAAACTAAAGCACAGCAGTAAAATTAAAGTCATTCGCTCCTTCATAGAAGAGCTGATAATGCATAGAAGCTTCCAACCCGGCAATGATTTATTCAGCAGAGAGTAAAGAAAGAGCCATGTGCGTAAATCATTAATCTACAATATGAAAGCTGTACACTTGGAAAAAATGAACCGCATGCCACCCTGATGGATGCTGAATACTGAAGATTTCTTTGTGTCCATGGAGATAGGGTGGTCATCTGTGGTCACTTATATCTAAAACATACGAGGGAGGCTCAACACAGATGTATTTAATATCAGACACTATTTGGTTTACAGCTAGGTGTGGCTGGGAGTGAAGACAGATGCAGTGACACGCCAAAGAGGGGCTTTATTCTAAACGCAAATGTAAATAAACAGAAATCTCTAGGGGGAGTGTGAAATCAGAGAGGGGCATGATGGGAGTGAAGGTCAATTTGAGGATAGGGGTGGTAGGTAGGTCTCCAAGATGCAATTAACACCATCAAATACTCCCAGTATTGTTTTATACCTCCTCTTGGCCAGCCGCTCAGACGTGAGAACATACATCAACATCATTTCCTTGTCCCGTACTACAGCATCTTCTCTAAAATATATTTCCTAATACTTAAGATACTTTAAATATTACTGAATGTTCCTCTTTACGTTTTATGCTCATTTACCGTTTGGCCAAAATAGACAAGGTGCGTTTTAAGATGCAAATTAAGTAAATACAGACTCAAGCGTGATAAAAACGATAGAAATAGTGAGGGACAGTGAAAATGAATGCCCCATCCATAATGAAAAAAGGTGTTTGCAAAAACAGGAAAGAAACCTGTAATCAATCATTATTCACAAGAACGCTTCAAAGCACACTCACCCAGAATGCCTTCATTGAGATAACCGAGCAAACATTGACAAAACACTTTTCAAAGCAAAGCAAACAACCCTTTTTTCAGCTTAACAAAGCACTTTTGTTTATATTCATATTCAAATGTTCAAAAGAAATGTGTTGGTTCAAGAATATATTCCATACACACTATTAAGAAAAGCTGATAAAATAAAGTTTATTATTATTGTGGCTCATTAAATGTATATTATTTGACATCACTATAAATGCTAATGAAAAAATAACAGCAGTAAGTGTCTACATTTCTTAATGCTAATGTTTATAGTGACCATAAATCTGTAATGATTACTGTTCCCCAGACATGTGGGAGCAGCACATTACCCTTTTCTTCCTCCTGCTTCTTCAGCCCAACAGTTTTCGGTCTGCCTCTTCCTCTGCGGATTGGATCTGACTGACTGTTGGAACGGGATCCCCTCCTATTTTCCATATCACTGGTAGATGTTAAGTTTATCTTCTCTTTCCTAATTCTTTCTGTTCGTCTTCTCTTTGGGTCCAGTTTGTCTGAAACACAATCAAAAGGTTACAACATATAAATGGTGTTGATGCATACTCTAGACACACAAACTAGTCACACCATCTCGTACACAGTTTTTTTTTTTTTTATACCCAAACAGCAGCTCTCGTTTCCCTCAAATGGTCTTTAAACCCATCCCCCGACCATTATTGACAGACTAAAAAGCCAAAAGAGGGTCTGTGAGTCCACATGCAAATCAGCAAATGTTGTCAAAAGTAGAGCCAGAGTACAATCAGAGAAGTAAGAGCTCGTTACTAAAGGAAGTAGGCCTGTGTCTCTCTGAGGGAGTTTATTTATAGGACTCTTCAGGCTTCAAGTAAACGTCATTAGTAACAGACTCGAGCAACTCTGTGTGAAGAGAGCTCATATGAGTGACTACACCAGAATAATAATAATAATAATAATAATAATAATAATAATAATAATATATTCAAAGCTTTTTAAAAAGAAACAGCCTACATGCCGAGTTTATTCAATTCTATACATAATTTGTCAAGGACCTTAAAATATAAAAAGACATTGTATATATGTATGTATGTATAATATATATAAATATCATACATACATACATATATACAATCTCTTTATATATATATATATATATATTTTTTTTTTTATGACTTTTTATGTTTATTACATTTTTATTATAAAACTTTATTATTATATATATATATATATATATTTCAATCATTTATTCTAAAATATTTGTAATTATAAAAATAAATAGAAACATGCCGTGTAGAATATTTTTATATTTGAAATACAGCATGTCAATAATTTATCACCTATACCTATTTAAAATCCAGTACTGGAATGATTGAGGATTTAATAACTCCGCTTTGTGAATCTCTAATGGCAACCTTCTTTCCTCAACAGATATTTTAAATATTTATATAATCAAGTATTTCCATGGCAGCCATTTGATTCTAAAAGCTGTGATAAGATCATGTTCTGCTCACTCCCTTTACAGGCCTGCTGTACGACTGCACATTAACTCAGGAATCCTGGCCCTGTCAATAACCTGCGCCAACAAGAAGAGCTCTGTTCTACAGCTAATTAACACTGCGTAACTTTTTCACAACTATGCCACAATCATGGAGATGGGGTTGTGTCATGTGAGAATATTTTCATAAAGTATCGAGAAACCTTGGCTGTAAATGGGATATCATATTCTTAGCACATCTGTCTTACATCATGTTGCAAACAAAACAGTTTTTAATTTAATTTCAAATTTTTTATTAATTTAATTGTTAAATTCTTATTTAAAATTCTCTTTCCAAGAAGCAAATTATACCAGGGCAGACAGGGCGATCTAAATAAAGTGTGTCCTATTTCAAACGGAGCACATTATTCTTAGCGGAGTGCAGGGTAAGCCCTGAATAAATACTTCTGCAAAAATGGAAATGTTTCAGAAGAAACTACGGCTACACCCTTCAAATAATATAAGCAGAATCTCACACCCTGCACATATTCACAAATTAATTCCTTATGTGACCCGCAGAAAGCTCTGAATTATTTGTAGAGGAAAATGCAAAAATGCAAAGAAGTGGGCAAATCAACGAATACGTCACACCGCGGTGAAACCTTTAAACAAAGAACATTTGTGCAGAGCATTCCGGTCATAACTTAATGTAACAATCACAGACTGATCCTGCGAAGCCAAGAAATGCAAAGCACACGCCAGCTGGGTTTTGAACAATTAAAATCATAAAACTTCAGCATGCTTGAGACTATTTGATACGTACACAACGAGACATTGTTTTCTAGCGTATGCCATGTAATACTCAAGACTAACCAGAACCAGACATTAGTGCTTAAATATTCAAATAAATTCAAATGAATCATTTTAAATCCAAAATGATTGTGAATAAACTGCACACTGAAATGTGCTCACACTACAAGCCACGGTTTAACAAGATCATGACAACCCAAGCTGGCCTCTTATCACTTATATAACACACTTTAAACATTTCTACAGACGTCGTTTTATTTTGTGAGATCACTTCCCAAAAATCTTTACAACAAGCCTCCAGTTCAACTTTGAGAAACGTATTTAGTATAATTTAATCTATGGGCAATTTTATACATGACTTTATGCATCATAAAAATGAGTCAACTGAAATACTGTGACTAGTTTCTTGATAAGACAGTGGCGGGAGGGGGTGGTGTGTGAGAGAGAGAGAGAGAGAGAGAGAGAGAGAGAGAGATGAGGCAGGAACAAGCTTTTCAGACAGGAATTAGTTTGCCCTTCCCCCACATCTCTCTTAGCACTACTCACTCAAGCAAACAGCCATCACTGCACCACTCATTTCTGTATTCTCAACGCATCCTGCTGACTGGAAACTTGCCTGCTATTTATTTCCATTCACTAGCCCAAAGAATCCAACACATACCGATAGTATGCAAAAAAAAGAATAATTCAAATCAACATGACTCACGAGTACAGCCTGAAGACACAGACTCATATGGGTAACGTTACATATTAAAGCAATGAAATGAGCAAGTGTCATTTTTCAGGGGGACAGAAAAGTTAACTGATCAGTATCTGGAATTACATTCCAATGCAAGAATTGCCAACTGAAGCGTCGCAGCACTTTCCAGACCAACAGTCACATTATATCCTGTTAAAGGCCACTTGATATATAATATAACATTACACAATTTAGCATAACGCATACCATTGATAAATATACACAGGGTTTTCTCAGATGCATAAAATACGTAATGCATGATTATTTACCCATTACTGGAGACCTCTCATTTAATTTGGCATTGAGAAGCTTTCGGCTTATGAAGATGTAGCCACAAGGACAGGACTTACAAGCCACAGGAATCTGAGAAAAACACAAAGAACTCAATGAACTTAGTTCACACTCAAAATCATGAACGAGTGAATAAATATTTCACAACACTTCAGGAAGAGTATTACACATGTACAAAGGAGTAAAGAAATGTGGAGTGCCTTATTAAGACTGGGGAAAAACTGACACTGACTCCACAGTAAACAGGAAACAATACCCTGAGAGTTTTCTGCAGCTAATCTGATACAGTGACACAAAATACAGTCTCGTGAAAGGGTCTGCAGTGACGTGAGTTCTGTTTGTTCGAGGGCAACGTAAACAAAACAAATATTCACCCTTTATGTGTCAAAATCAGCATTAATATATCATTGTATCACCATTCGAAGTGGGTGAAGCCTTTAGATAACAGCACGCTCATTTATCAGCAGTTTAATCGCAGGGATTATCTTTCTTCGTGATATTAAACGAGGCGAAAACCGACCGCGTGAAAACTGTGAAATGTAATTGTTTCAATGCAGCAAGCTGGATATACATATATAAAGAGTCTTACACGTTTTCATCAACAAACTAAGATGGAAACCAAATCCAGCGGCTTATTATATGATACGACATATAATCATATCATAAAAATCGCTTCCATACAATAGACAAAAAATGTGAAAACCATATTTCACGTAGCAACGTTGTTTGTAGCTCACACAGATCTAAAAAATAACTTAACCTTGTTAAAGCACACAGCATACTAAACAAAACAACCCGGCGATTAAGAACTGGAGTAAAAAACAC
>JAUMHQ010000059.1:15456893-15478034 GCA_032361165.1 Enteromius paludinosus
TAATCGGTCCGCCGAAACTCATCCAGTGAGAAACGTTCCGTGGTGCAAAAATAAGTGCGATTAAAATGCGTTAAAAATGTTTTACACGTTATTTTTGTGTAATTAATTCATCTAAATTAACACGTTAAAGTCCCAGCCCTAATTAAAATATATTAAATATATATTTATATATATATATAAAAAAAACAACACTAAACTGTTACTATTATATTACTTCCAGATTTACAATTTGTTTTGATCAAATAATTGCAACTTTGGTAAGCATCAAAAATATGAAACGTTTTTATTATAGTGTGTATATCCAAAAATAAATTTAGAATAATCCAAATGATATTTAAAAAAACAAAAACACAACCATACAAAAATGTGTTACAAAAACAGAATGGTTTTATTCAGAGAAGAAGAGCATTTGAACCACAAACGGAGGTTACCGTTTCAGGTGTTGCGGGTGGGGAAACAGAAGCTGGTGTTTATGCAGGAACTCACCCTTGCAGTGGTTCTCATCCCAGGGGTAAACGCAGTTCTGAACGCCGTTGCACACCAGTGAGTTGTTGATGCACATGTTGCTGTGACAGAAAAAGGTGCTGCTGGAGCATGGAGCTGAAAAACAGAACAGATAGAGAAGATTAAATCTCTTAAAAACAAGCCCCCCCCCATTCCTTTCTTCTCATAGCACGCCGTCTGCAGATACTCGTGCCTCATGCCTGTGCCACAGGCTGTGTAGTGGGTGTTGAGCACAACACTATAAATCAAATCTAACAGCCATCACAAAGCCCATCTGGCCAAGATGCCATGAAGCTCTTGACTGAACGTACGCTTAGCATGCAAGTCAGAGCAGAGGGTAACGAAGAATGGAAAGTGAGGGAGAGGGGGAGATAAGCTTGTAATTGAAGGTGAGTGCTGATCTCTGGGGATGAATCCTTCAGGCTGCGTCTGTAAACCCTGACACTCATCGCGTCTCCCTCTTTGAGCTGCACAGCCTCATCCCTCGGCCTCCATTTTATGCCAGAACACAAGCATCCTCCTTATATCTGTTGTGCTAGAGTTTGAGTGAGGAGGGGAAAATCTCATCCAGTTTATAACACTAAGTGCTTTTGACAGAGGGTTGAAGAGGTCGGAACTTTCATTTCCTGGCAACGGCTCCGTGCTCCCACTATACTGTGCTCATTTCCAAAATTGTTAGACAATTCTTGCCTTCCAACAGTGGCCACTGACGACTGCCAAAGTCACACCATATCCCCTGATACATTATCGCTCATCAGAGGGATAGGGTGAGATGCCAAGTGTATTAGGTAGAGAAGAAACATTAAGGGTGATGATCCAGAGCAAGACGTTCACCCGTCTGACAAGATGAGATGTGCTTTACCATTCGAAAGGTTTGTGTTCAGTAAGATTCTTAGCATCAGCTTTACTACTAAATTAATACGTTCATTCTGCAGTGATGCATTGAATGATAGTAAAATACTCTTTTTTTTAAATATTTTTTTCTTTCAATAGACCAAAGCATCCTGAAGCTAAACCATCCATCCATTCACTTTACATAGCACTCACTCTTCTATGGTGTAATACAACACTGGTACAAATTCATTATACAACCATGAATTGTTTAAAGGGTTAGTTCACCCAAAAATGTTAATTCCGTCATGAATTACTCACACTCATGTCGTTCCAAACCCAACTTTAATTGTTTTTTGATGATATCAGAGAGCCATCTGCTCCTCCATAGATAGCAACACAACTGGAAATGATCTAGGTCCAGAAACGTAGTAAAAACACAGGTAAAACAGTCCTTGTGACACTGGTCTTAACCTCACTTTTGCTCAAAGAAAACAAAAAACCTCATTTACTCCTCTCCCGTGACTTACATCTTCCGCCATTTTAGAGATCATCACAACACACCACATACGCAAACTTTAATGCATTTGACATAATCAGCCTTGTCTACATCCAGGGAGAAAGCTCGTGCATGAACGTAATCTAACGAATATATGATGTTATTTTTGTTTTCTTTGTGCAAAAAAAGTATTCTCCTAGCATCACAAAAGCAGTGGTGGAAAGAGTACAACTACCGTTACATTGCTGAAATAATACTCAATGACAAGTAAAAGTACTGGTGTCAAAACAGTACTTAAGTAAAAGTACAAATGACTCTTCTCAAAAAGTACTCTGAGTACTAGTTACAAGTTACTTTTCAAAAATAAGGTTTTCATATGTAGAGCTCTAAAAACCTTACTGACTTATGTTTTAGTGCACGGTTGGATAGTAGTGGTTAAGAATATCTGAACACTAAACTGTTCTAATATATACAATATATACATCCACAATGTCATATAATACTGAAAAATTATCATCTTTATACCGAAATACCAGATGGCCAGACAGCGATTCAGAAAGCAATGTTTTTTTGTTTGTTTGTTTCCAGTTCCTTGATTTGCACAGTATAACTGTTCATCCCAAGAATTACAAATGTGCATTAATGTGCACTAAAAATGTAAGGAGGGTCATTTTAGATTCCATGACAAGCTTAATCCTTTTCAGTACCATTGGAAAAACTACTACATAATGTATACTGCCATATAGGTATTTTAATATCTCAATATTTGTCGTCCAATCAGTGTTTTAAGGCATTCATTAGTTCAAGCTTTGAGTGGTTTAAGTCTTCTGAAAAGACATGTTCACTTTACATGATGAACAGATTTTATTTATATACATATACATTCAACTACCATTACCAAAATCTCTCTTAAACATTTGCTCATTTGTATTTTTAAAATAGGGCAACTTTGTCACAAAAGCTTACAGCACAAGGAGTAATGATTTCAAATTTAATTTCGAAAAGAACTGAATTTACAAAAAAAGACAGAAATAAAATGATAAAACAAACGGCCTCAATTTAGTTGAGGTATTCAAAACATGACAACAGCAGCGATTTAAGACTCATTTATATTGCTTTAGATAAATGCAATATCAGACAGTTTTGACCTAATGTCTGTACGATGTAGAGATGCAGGATTAAAGAGAAACTATATCACAGAGATATGGCGACTGCACACAGTCTGATCGTGCACAAGCAATACAGGAGTGTGAGTTTTGTGTGTGTTAGCCCTATTTGAGACTTCGGAGCCAGTTTTTTTTTCACATTTGCACGGGAATGATTAAATTTATGTGGAATACCTGCAATCCCGTGTGGACATTCAGACTGTGTGATTGACAGAGAGTAGAGAGCACATGCTCATGCACAGCAACATAGTGCTCATTGGCTTAAAGCAGCAATATGTAACTTTTTCTTTGTTAAAAATTTGCGAAATGTACATCATGAATTCTGCTTTCAAGCCGCCAATCTGTCTTATGTCGAATCTCTACGGCACACTTATAATAAGTGCTAATATATGAACTATTGAATCCTGGTCAGGCCGTCACCGCTGCGGAGTAACACATGCGTGCATGAATCGCCATAAACATAAACATGGAGAAGTGGATCCGGTTAGAATGTTCTTCCTGGTTTAGATATCACTGCTTTTATTGGTCCGTTTATGACTGGATCAGTGTTGCCAACTTAGCAATTTTGTTGATAGATTTAGCAACTTTTCATACTACCCTAGCAACCTTTTTTTTTAAATAGCACCTAGCAACAAATGTAGCAATTTTTAACATTCATTTGGCTAATTTTTGCAATTTTCAACACACACATATCACATTCAAGTTAAATTGCTAGCTCAAATAGTTTTTCATATCTGTTAATTTACTGATATTTGTTAACATGTCTAATTGTTGGTAATTTAGGGAGCAATAAATTCCAATAGTGCTATAATTGTTGTCACTTTCACAGATGTGTTAATTTCACAAGCACACAAGCTGTGATTGTTTAAAAGAACGTAACTGTTCATTATTAGTGTTTTATTTAAAAATAAAAAATTCTTATCAAAAAGTTTTTGTATTACTTTTACAAATAGTCAACTATATTTTTCATACAAATCTAAATGGACATAATTCAAATAATGTTTTTGCTAAGATGGCCAGTCGATTTGAGAAGACATTAATTATTTTGTATAGTACATAAAGATGTAGTTTTGAGTTGCGATTATGCAATGATGTCATCATGCAAAGTGATACGTTAATAAAAACCCATTTATTGTGCATCTTGATGTAATGTTTTAATATAATATAATACATGGCGCCTCTGAAAGTAGAGACATGATGGGCTTAAGCTTGTCCTATATTACGTGATGACGTCGTGTCGATGCGATGTCATCTGGCAACATTTAGCTACTTTTCATTGGAAATAGTTGGCAACACTGGACTGGATATCTTTATTGGCTACTGAAATGCAGCAAAGGACTGAATATCAATTAAAAATGTGGTTGTACTCGGTAACGGACTGTAATTTAAAAGTAACAAAGTAGATTATTTAGCAAAATTTGTATTTAAATACAAGTAAAAGTACAGATTTAAAAATATACTCCAAAAAGTACAAGTACGCGAAAAAACGTCTCAATTACAGTAACGTGAGTAGTTGCAATTCGTTACCTCCACCACTGCACAAAAGTGAAGTGGAGACCCACTGATGTCACATGGACGGTTTCATGAGTTCACGCTTCCTCATAATAAAATAGTAAGTGAGTTTGGTGTGCTGTCCGGGGAGCGAGCCGGGGGGTCGGCAGACTCTGAGCCCCAGTGATTTGAACCCTAGCGAGGGCAGAGCTCGGCGTCTGGCTCGGACCCTGTGTGCCCCCCGTGAGGGAAGGTGCGAGAACGGGCGGAGGAGATGTGGAAGGGAAGGAAATGGAAATGTGTAATGGGTAAGATGGATCTGATTGGACAAATGGATGAAATGAGTAGATTGATTAGTTAATGCAGCGCTAACAGTTAATGTTGCTATGGAGGGCCAGATAGCTCTCTGATATTATCAAAAATATCTTCATTTGTGTTCCGAAGATCAAGGAAGGTCTTATGGGTTTGGAACGACATGAGGGTGAGTAATTAATGACAGCATTTTCATTTTTGGGTGAACTAACCCTTTAACTATGGTTTATACATAATTTCCATGACAGAGTTCAAGATAAATCCTTTAATCATATTACTGAAGCTGCCTTCAAATGATTATGAAGTAGCAAGCAAACTATGCCAAAGCGGCAGTCCTTCCGGTGCACTCAGTGTCCGAAATTACTCACTGAATGAGAACTGGATGAGTGGACTAATGTAGGGAATAGTGAATGAGGGTTTCGGATACAGCCCTCATGTCAGCATTTAACAGGAGGAAAAAATATATATAACAGTATATATGTTATACTTCATAATTTATGTGTTTGCTCAAATAAAGGCAGTCTTGGTGAGCATAAGAGACTCCTCTCAAAGATATTACACAAACTCAGTGAACTTAAACTTCTGAACGGCAGTGTATCTGTGTCACTAGATCAAAGAAAACTCAAATGTGAACATGTGTGTTAAACCAGCCCAGTAACCGACCACATCATCTATGATTGCTAAACAAAAAAGCTTGTTATAGTGTGCATCTCTGATGGTAAAGGACAAATCCTCTTTAGTGTCCAGAGTGTATGTGATGTTTTGAAATACACTGGAAAAGAAAGTGAAATTGTTGCTCATTGCCAAGATGGTAGTCAAGGCATTAAATGAACCAACTAATCCAAACACAACTTGGCTGTGTCAATCTATTCCCAGCGCTGCAAGGCTTTCAGCGGTTCTACAAACACAGCGATGAAAATCATTTGCATTTGCCACTGCGTTTGCACTCTAAGCAAGATTAATATTCGGATGGAGTCGACATTGAATGCTGCAATTAATTCCTCTGATTATTCTGGCATTTATTAAAAGTATTACAGACTAGAGCAAAAATATCCATTTGCTCCATGGTAATTTTACGCAATTTGCATTCAACCTTTCAACACCAACTCTCCTGAAAAGCAAAGCGGAAAGAAAATGTGATACATCATTCATGCCAGAACATCTAACTCACCAAATAAAGCTTCATTTAGTGTTTTCTTTCTTTTTCAGCAGGCGCAGATAACTTCCAAATTTCCATCAAGACTGACCCATTAGCATGAGAAATGTGCAACACTGCAGCCCTGTTATTTGATTTCCTATGCAAAGGTTGAGGGAGTAATTGGCTTTTTGATATCGCTGCTTTCTACAGAGATCTCTTTAATTAACCTCACAGTGCTTTAAATGGTCAATTTTTAAATGAATGCCGGCTTGTTCAAGTCAGCTCCCATGGATCATAGCATATTTCAGTCAATTATTAAACATCTTTTCTTCAGACATTTCAAGCAACGTTTGTGATTTCTTATAAAGAGCTGATAGCAATTATTGCATTATACTTTTAAATGACAATATTTAGTTGCACCAGTTAAACAGAGATGTACAGCAGCATTTCTAGCATCATATTCTGTCTTTATGTTAATGGAATGTCATTTCAGTGAAAGTTAGCAAATTGTAACCTAGGGATCTGTCCTGCTTGCTTTGTTTTTGTGCTGTTTTCATACTGCGGTTAGCAAGAATGCTTTCTACCCTGGACAGGCAGACTCTGCCTAAAGCACATTACAAAATGAAATATAAATGATGTTTCTACCCAGCCTGCTGGCTCTAGCTCTTTTTTTTTGCTAGCTGACGTGGCACAGACTTCTCCAAAGGTCACAACCATCCATACTAACTTTTTTGTAGCACCATGAAAGCCACTGATTTGCCCATGAAATGCTTCCCACTGCAATAACACAAGCAGCCACTAATAGTCTTCACTGTGTGATTTAATGATCTGTATATTTGGCTCTACTTTGTCTATGTCATTCTGTATCAGTTCCCAATATTGCACTTTTAAACGTTAAGAGTGTCTATACTCACGATCTACAAATGAGGTGAAGAGCATGCGGAAGCGGCTGAGTCTGCTGCTCTCGTCGGCCCACATGCGCACAACGCCCACGCCGGTATCCAGCATCACATCATTGGCCACCGTGCTACAGAACTTCGCTTTCAGGTTCTCGATGGCGCTGCTGCCATCATACACAGCCACAAAGTTCTTCTTGCACTCATTTGAGTGCTCCATCTGGTACTCGAGGAAGCGAAGGTATATCTGCAGGGACGAACAAATGCATCAGCTGGATTCAGCAAAATGCTGACTCGAACAGGACAAGAAAGAATACAGCAATTTGCAAAAAAGGAATTTCGAGCAGCACGGAAAACACTGCTGCAGTTTGGTCTGATACATACTGAACTGTCCTGATCTATGGGACTGCTTACAGAGAATAACAAAGAAAAAAAAAGCTCCTGGCTATGGTTTCTTTAAGACGCAGGCACAAAAGATCACAAACTAGTTGGCCCTCACAACTCTAATGACTTATCTTCATGCTTTGTAATCACAAAAGTGTCTTTCTAGCCTGCTAAGTGTTCCGGTCTGCTTAGTGCAGGTGAGTGTGTAATCCCAGGGCCATGTTAATGGCGTTTTCTTCCCTCAGTCTTATTCCTAGTACTTGCTGATTCGGCTCTATCTCAATTTCTGCATCATTGGCCTAATACTTGCTGCTGCTGCATTGCTAATTTGAGCTCTTGAAGGGTTTTCTCAGCAGAAAAAGGGTCAGGGGGGCCTGATGGCCTCCTGTGGTCTCGTCAGGCCCTGGTTTTAGGTGCTCATATATCTGCTCATGGCAGAAGAGCAGGGTCATCTCATTTGATGAACAGTGCAAGTTAAGTAGAATCGGAGAGGGTCACCTTGGACTGCGGAGGGGCACGGATGGTCCAGATGCAGTCCAACGCATCTCCATTTTTGATCTTATCCTCTTCTTCCACCTGACTGGAGCGGATGACTCCATCTATACCACTTATCTCAAACTGGCAATCTGACGAAGAAAAGGGGTGGAAGAGTGAAATTAGGAAAAGAAAAAAACCTAAAGTGGCACTAGCTCAAAGAACGGAAGAGAAAGCAGTGACTGCAAATAGGAAGCAAATGGAGGGTTTTTGGAGAAAACAGAAATGGAAAATCCTACAAGAGACGGAGTCAGACAGGCAGCATAAGACCAGCAGAGAGAGGGAGGATGTCAGTGGCAGATAGCCCGCAGCCTGCCGCAGAGAATAGAAAGCACTTGAGATGGAATTGAAGTGGGGGGTGAAAATATTGAGGGGCTTACCTGGAATTGGATTTAGCAATCCACCGACGTGCAAATGAAAATCTGGGTCTGAAATGATAAGACAGATATCGCATTACCCAGATAGCAACACGCTGGAAATCCCATGCTCCAAACGTGCATTAAAATCCAGTTTAAGAGAGCCTCGGGTGCTGCGGAGCAAAGATCTGCCGTTTGATCTAATAAACAGTGTTTAGTGTTTGTCTTGTTTGACCTTAAGCACACAGAACATCTGAGCTGCTGCATCTGAACAGGATTAATCCCTAAAAATTTGTATTCAAAGTGTAAGGAGAGCATAACAACAAGAGCAGCAAGGTTGCATGAATATTTCAGGATGCACTGTAAAAATGTGAACATCTCTAAATAGATTTTAATTCTAATAAAAATAACAATGTATCAACCAAAAGCAATTTCAAAAGATTAGATCAGGTGAAAATAGCTCTATAAGGCAAACACTACAGGTTTCCACTTTTTAAACTGTATAATAGTGGCAATAAATAAAAGAAATGCCATTGAGGATTATTACAAAACTCGTTTACATAAGGAAGGTGGTCACATTTATATGCAAATGTAATTAATGATTACAAAACGGAATCACATGAACACAAACTCCCGTGCATGCATCACGTTAAGCATTTCTGCAATGTGAAACAGGCAAGCAAGAACTCTACAGCATCAAGGCCACTTCTTTAAATTCAGGACGCATTTATGAAGCAAATACACCAAACTGCCAGCTTTCACTGACAAGGTTACCTGCTATAAAAGTGTATTTGACGCGGAAACCTAAGCCTTCAAGCTCCTCGTCGCTGGTGAATTTCACCCACATGAAGCGGCCCGTGGAGGTGACCACGCCTGGACTCTTTGGCCCACAGAGGCGATCAATAAGAGGGGAAAAACCAAAGGGACCATCCCTTATCTCAATATGGTCGAAGCGGCACTCGAAGGAAGGCTCGATATAATATGTTTTGTCAAAGGCCAGCTGAATTCTCTGCCGAGGGAGAGCTGCAGGAGAGAGGGAATCGAGAATGAAAGAGCAAACAATATATTTAGTTTAGAACTGTACAGTATGTGACACTGTAACCTGTGCTGGACGAAACGATTGTCTATTACGCATTACGCCTTGCAGAAACTAACTAACACAATATCCTATACAATTTGACTGTACAATTATAATATGCCAGTCAAACACAAACTCTCATGCTTGCACACACACACACACAAAGGGAAATTTATCAAAAGGAACAATACAGGTTTTACATCCACATTACGTCCAGTGTGTGTCCACATTATGAAGAGACAGTCTACTGCAAATGAAGATGAATTTTCTTTCATAACCTTGTTGAAAGAACACGATAGGCCATTATACTGCAATGCACATCTCATTTGAATTCATTTTGATTTACTAATACGAATAGAGGAATTTCCACAGTAATCTCCAATTGGGGTTGTACATAAATACACAACCATGTAGTACAACGAAGCAACCACTATCCACTAACTAAATTCTGAATTTAGGTCACCTGCTTGAGGCACAACAACCATAATCATATCAGTCCCTGAAACAAATAACCAATGTCACTGTTGATTTAGGTCTGTGTTTGCTGCTGCTTGCATTAAAACCACACACTCGGCATATTCTACAGTTATTTATCAAGAACAAATAGCTTCTTTTTGTTCTACATATAAAGGTATGCAAATAAATATGCGCAGGATTACTACTATCCATTCAGTTAAATAAGTTCCTAGTGTAAAGCAATATAATTTAGGTCATCGAGTAATGTGGAAACTCCATAACATGCAAGTATGTGTTAAAACGCTCATGCTCCATCTACACTGTCATGAAACGACAATCATATTAAGATGCATGTTGAAAGGAATGAAAGGGGAAATCCAACCTATTGTAGCCACATTTATTTATTCAACAAGCATCAATGAAACTGAAATAAATGCTTATATCTAATTTAAAATGATGACAGGAAAAATGTATTTTCTTCCCCACGAAAGACACACATATGTGTCACAACGTATTTGAATGTGTGTACATTTGCATCGCCCACAGGGGGCGCTTTTGCACTGTTTCAAATACTGTTGTGCCAGTACAAAATTGCCATTCATACTTGTAGTGCTATAATAAGATGCACCAGCAGATATGATGCTGTTCAAAGAATATAATTAATGTTATATATACCATAATAATAAAGAAAAGGGTTCCTTAGCACCTAGAGGCAAAATATAACACTCCTTTATTAGTAAGCATTGTTAACTTAAGGGCAGACATCAATCATGCTGTCATTAACAGTTACTGTCAGTTTGACATCTAACAGCTGAAGAGTAGCCGGAGAGGCCGCCTTCATTTGCTTTTAGGGAGGTTACCTTCTAGGATGTACACACACTCCTTGTTGGGCGGATAGGAGTTAGGATAGTTTGGAGATGTAAACAGGCCTCCGTTGATATTTCGAGTCCACTGGCCGCATTGCTCCGCGTTAGACAGAGATTCACCCGCATTCTGCGTCTCTGTGAGAACGGAGAGATGAAGGAGGGATAGAGGAAATAGGATTATAAAACAGAATATGGCATTTGTTTGAACAAGATAAACGATGATCAATCACTGAAGCAGACTGAAGAGACTGAGTCAGTATTTTTGCAGATGGTAACAGTCATCCACAGCTGACCATACAGTCCCGTACTGATATGACTAAGAATTTGTACAAGTTTATTTTTAGCTCACAAAGAACTACAATAACACATATTTCAACCCTAGATCCGCTTGTCTGATTGAAACTAGCATTTCTTGCATTTTTAATGAGTTTTAAACTCTACATCTACTGGCCATTTACCCACAAACTGTTCCGAAACTGAAAGCAAAAAGAGCTGCATGCAAAGCCTCTGCAAGCGCCCGGTGGAAAAATGTGTACAGGACTGTCACGGTTGACGATTCCGATAGAAGTGTGATAATGTGTGAGTCATACCTTTAATTCTCTGCGCCAGGGCAAATCCCTCTTCTATTACAACGAGGAGAACCCAGGCTGGAAACAAATGTGAGCAAGAGCATGTCAAATGTTAGCAGACAGAAATAGGCATGTGACATCACATTCTAGCCACAGTCGTGTCCTTCATCTGACACGATGATCAGGACACCCATAGGAAACACTTGCAAAATGAGCAAACTTGGATTCTTAAGTGTTCAGATACTGGATATTGAACAGAATCTTAATGATCCAGTCTCGTCTCTCTCTCTCTCTCTCTCTCTCTCTATGTCTGAAAACAACTGTTCTACCAGCACTGATTCATTGTGCAGAGGCAAAGGCCATTGGCTTTGTGAGGCAGACTGATCGCACCAAACTCCTCTATTACTCTCCAAGCCCCGCATCTGGACAGGAATAAATCTGTCAGACTGATCAAACGTTAAAGATCCTTGTCGTGTCAAAACACGTCTTGCACTTGACACCCATCTCTGACACAAGGCCAGATGGCCAAAGATTCCCTGCCTCGAAAATGTATAATACAATGACAAAGTATCACACGTAGCCACGTTGTTGATTTAACGATGATGCAATATCAATGTCTTTCTTTCTGGGTTTCGTGAGAATTAATTATCTAGGCAGCAAAACAAAGCATTGAACAGTCTCAAGTGTGTTTATGGCGTTGGTCACTCAACCGGCAGTAAATTGACATTTAGTTCCAGACTAATCAGTTTCCATTCATACGGTATGATAATACTATTACAGTATAGTATATAGTACAGCGTGCCTCTGCTTTCATTCTAGTATACATTTTACAGCCAATGTGCAAATCAAATAAAAAAAGACCCAATTTCCAGGGTAGCAGAAGTTGTCATGGATCGGTAAACTTCTATGAGTTAGTGGTGAACAGCCAGAACAAAACAATCACGTGTTTCCGCCGCTTCATAGACAAAGAGATTGATTATAGCATTTAGAAAGCAGATGTCAAATTTATCATCGCTCCCACAGACAACTTATAATGTTAATTACAGTGGAAACACGTCATCAAAGTCGAGCCAACTTTCTGTTTTCTGTTCAAGGCCCTGATAGCACACATACATCTTGTTAAGGTTGTTTGTTCATCTGCAATACGTCTTTTAGATGTCAAATAGACGCCTATCAGATGCCATTAAGATGTTTATGATTTAAAATGTATGGTAAACTGACATCTGATAGACGTCTGCCAGACGTGTGTAGACAGCAGGTGCTTTCCAGATCAAGAGGATCTTCAACAGATATCTTGCAGACGTATTTCTGCTATCTTGGGAGGTTTGTCATGCAAGAAGAATCGTCGGTTGGCGACGCCGCATTCAGTGCCTATTTTAAAGACATTATAATCAAGATACTTAAGATCTTGCTGATGAATATATAAAATATATATCTATAAATATTCTATATATAAATAGATTTACTACATACATAAAAATACTGGAAATGTGTTGCTATGGTAACCGCGCCATCTGTTTGTCGCGTTTCTAAGGCAGCGTCTTCCGGAGGCGCTCGCTGCATACATTATTGAGACGGTATCACTTCGGAAAAGTAACCATTGCAGATTAGGAAAGAAATTACTCAAATGACGAGAGATAACAGTCATTTTTAATGATTGTTATTAGTATTATTTAATCTGAAATGTGGTATCCTAATTTAGGACAAAAAACGACCTCCTGAGGGCGCAGCTTTCCACATTTATTAGCGCACTCATAGCGCTTTTGTTTTAAAGATGAAACATCTTTACGAATATGAGGACTGATATAACGTATATCATTTCAGGTGTGTTTCAAACTTTTCCTTGACCCCAAAAGTAAAAGGCAAGGCACCTATTTTAACCTGACAAGGAAGTAACCATAGCAACAGTACTTTTAAGTAACATTATTATCATCGGAGGAAACACAGTAATCATTTTTCATTTGATTATATCATTAAAAATATATCACAATAGATAGCTTGTTAGAAAAAGTGCTCGGGCTGCAGCTCAACCGACTATGTTTACCTAGACCTGAAATAACCCAGCACCAGCGTGGTGCATGTGTGGCAAAGAAAAGTCAAAGGCGACTTTATCCGTGCGATGAAACGCGTCTCGAAGAGATGAAGAGATGTCAGACAAACACACATGAAAGATGAACTCTGCCAGGGATTCTTTATCTCGTGTGATATGAGATCAACAAGAAGTATTTCAATAGCCCACAGATTGAATGGCGAATGGTAAAAGGAAATTGCGTACTGAAAAAAAGGCTTAAGAGTAGACTAAGTTAATTAAATCGGGTTTTGTCCTTAAAATGAGGATGTAATAGTGGCTCCAGATCACACAGGATTTTCTGCATGAATTATCTTGGCTGCTGTGTGGTTTCAAATGAACACACATCTGGGATAAGCCCCATGGGACAAAGCGTTAAAATGTTATGATGCGTTTGAGCAATGTGTCCATACAAAACCCCAAACATATCTCTCTACTAAGAATAAACAAAACTTTATTCTCGCTTTAGCATGCGTTAATTGACGAGCTATTTCCCCCCAAACTGTAGAGCTTGATGTCATTTGGATTAAACGCGGTACTTTACTATAAGGTTCATTAAAAACAGGTGACGATCTACTCATAGTGGTGTTAAATATAGTTTACGTCTCCTTTTCTTTACAAAACGGATCTTTTTTTTTTTTTGTTTGTGATTCTGGCATTCTCTAAGGCCACTCTCGCATTCGGCCAAATAGAAATAATAGACAGTTGCATTAATAGTCACAGAGGCGTTATAAGCAAAACCGTACAATCTCAGATTCAACAACGCTTTGGTTGCGATAGAGCAGCTGATCGCAAAATAATTTAGGTTAGAGTGAAATTTTGCAATCATAATCTTTCACATTCAACCAAAACACAGAATTAGTGAGTTTATGACTCATTTTAGAGCTTGATCTTCTTCATGGGCCTTAATTCAAAAAGACATGTGGTCATATTTTACATGACAGTGTTTGCACGAATGCGAAATAATAGTGAACAACATATAGAAATATTTTGGGAATACTTTATGCAAAGCGTTACCACATCTTGTCTAGTTTGCATAATGAATCTGAATTAATTTGCTATCAGGGAGTTGAAAACGAAAAAAAAAATACGGCTTTCGCCATGTACGTTCACTGAAACCTCGATGTCACGGTTCATCAGAGGGCTGGGGAGCAGCAGCTCGCGCTCCAGATGTGGCACGCGGGAGCTGTCACTTCAGCACTCGCGCGCCGCTTCTGCAAATGCCACGCGCTCACGCGGCGAAGTTGAAAGAGGCGCTGCAGAAATCCAATGCAACTCGCCTTTTGTTGTGCGACTACACATCTTTTAACGTCCAAATGGCTGTTTTTGGCGGCTAACAGTAACACAGTATTTCCCCGTCATACAAACGAGCAACGGATGAATGAAAACGAAGTAAATAATTAATTGGAATTGATTAGCCAGAACTGGCACATGCGAATAAACAAAAGCACACCTGTAGGTGGCGACGCCATGGTTAGCCCTGGAAACTCTAACTTGTTATAACGGCTCTGTGAATGTTGAGCTGTATTTATTTTGTTGCAGCATCCTCCGTATAAAACCAGCCCGCGCAACAATACAACTGTTGGTTGAAACTCACCTCTGTGCATTTCCTCTCGTTGTGAATTACCGCTGCTTCCACCTTCGTGAGCTTTGCAGACTAGCTTTATCTCTCCATTTTAACAGACCTACAAATCCCAACTTTTCTTCGATCTCATTAATTCCATTCCTCAAGCTGGAAAGAAACCGCTGTATTCCTCTCAGAGAACACGCACCTCAAGTCCGCCTGACAGGTTGTGAAAGACTAATAATAATAATAATCCTGTTGAGAAATTGCTTTGTAAATCCAAATCCAGTGTAACACCATTCAAAATGCACGGAGAGTCCGGGGAGAGACGCGCGTCTTCGGGAGTCTCGGGCTGAACTGAGGTGATCGCACTAAACGAGGCTCATTTGAGCTTCGGGCGCTGCTCGCTTGAATGAGCAGCTTGTGCGCATGCGCACTTCACGAGAATACGACGCGGTCAAGTTAAGGTGACGTGATTCGCCACGGCCCTTTGCATCAAGTGTATTGATTTATTCTTTATTGAAGAGTTGGGTAATTTTCTGTAAAGCAGTTTGTTATTTTAAACTAGGGACGATGTAGTCAAACAGCAGCCTCCGGTTATGACTGTATTTACATTTATACGATTGTCGAGTCTAGTGATAAAAAACACTTCTCTCCATGAATGCACGAACCTTGTGAATAAAAATACGTTTTTCTCCCCCTTATCAGGGTACAAGACATGATGAACTCATTGCCGATGACTAGTACAGTATCTTCTGACTCATCTGCTGTATCTTCTGGAGATGGAGATGTGAACTGTAAGTGAATTTCAAATCAACTTGACGCAAACCCACAAGGTAACAAAGCATTGGTCGTGTTTATTTATAATTCAACATTCCAAAAGACATCTACTGACAAACAGCATTTCAACGCAACCAAAAACGTTTTGAGAGTGATTAATTAACAATTAAAACAGAGCACAGATGCACAACCTGTTAGGACCAATATGCACCTGACCAGAAACGATTAGTGAAAACCAGCCAGTTAACATGCAGGTCTAGTATGCAGCTGTATTATTGTGGCTTGTCAATTGATTTTGCCTTTGATAGTGAAATCACTTAATTAATGTGCATATGGTGCACCATAACAACACCATTTTTAAAGGTAAAAGAGATTAGCATACAAATCAATGCATGGATCAAAGCACCTGTCAGATATATACAGCTAAGAACAAAACCCTTCACATTGAACATTCTTCAGCAGCACGTTAATAATTTCCAGTGTTTTAAAAACAAGAAATAAATAATACCACTTAGAAACAAGGAAAAGGACCTAAAGGCATACATGACAATGGAAAAAACAACCCAGAGTTTAAGTATCGAAGGACACAAAGGGAATTACTAGAGTGCCAACAGAAGAGAGTGCAGAAACAGCAACCTGCTATATTTTGAATGTGGGCAATTAAGATTGACTTTCTATATGATGTTGATATCTAGAGTCAAATCAATGAATCGAAACATTGAACTCTGGGGAATCGTTTGAATGTGGTTGGCACTGAGTGTTGAGATTTTAATGCAATACTTTATTGGGAAACACTGACTCCATACAGCTAAATGCCTATTAAACTCAGTTTGCAGAGGACACCTTTGTTAACAGGGGGCCTCAGAAAGCGCTTACATTCAAAGGGTTTATTTAGTAAAGAGGTTCAGTGATGTGAAAGCGCAGCCATATTCATAGACACAGAGGCTGACAATTAATTAAGTCCTTCAAAACACGAAACTTAAAACAAAACCAGAAGCGAAAATGACCGGTTCTGTTTCTGCCCACTTGACATTTACCATTCACTTTAACTACACAGAAAAAGAAAGAGTTTTAAAATAACATATTAATCCCAAACCAAAGTACAAAAAATGGCACGGAATACTTGACTCTCTCCTCAGTGTGCAAACATCATTATGCGTTTAGGATCATGTAAACAAACTTGACAGAAACATACCTCTTCTCTTAAGAAGTCAACAGATCCACAGAGACACAGCACTGTTCAAAATAGTCATATTTAGATGGATTCCTCTGATTTCAGACATTATTAAATGCATAAAATGCTCCAGTGTGGGAAAAAAAAATAAACCAAAATAAATAAAGCACTGAAATGAAAGACCCGATCTTCTCAGCGTTTACCCACAACGCTCTCTCAGGTCTCTCACATGGCATCAAAATGGAAGCGATGGGCCTCCTGTCTTTTCTCCCGGTCATCTGCTTTCTGTAACACAAAAACAAGCAAAGTTTGCTTTGTGCTGTAACTTCACGGTCCTGATAGCAAAAGCTGCGTCTGCCAGTGAGCCGAATGCAAACACAATACAATGGTGTTTGATACATCAGGAGAGGAAAAGGACAGAGAGAGAGAGTTCATTACACACACACAATGGCACACTTTACCACGGCGAAATACCTCTGTGTGCGATCACAGATAGAGCCAACACCAGACACTTGCTGTCCGAGACTGATAATAACACACACTGCCAAGCCTGGAAAGTGAGCATGTGTGTGTGTGTGTGTGTGTTTGTGCTCAGTGATTATCCTGTCTCGGCGATGGCAAAAACGATGTCTATTCTCAGCTAGTATAAGTGACTCACACACCGGGTCCCACTGTGAAACACCTGTGAATTGGCTCTCCTGTTCTATGAGGGTCATTTATAAGGATGTATTTTTAGCTTGAGGTTTGTCGTTTCCCACATAGTAACTGTGGAAAGCACGTCAGTCATAAGCAAAATGGCAAATCAGTTAAGAAGGAAAAAAAGCAATGTGCCAGACAGATATAAGAAGGGATTATTTTCCTTTTCAAAAGGACTTTATATCTCACAGACCATGCAAAAAGAGCCAGAGGCTTTGACCGAGCGCTGTCGAGCCCTACACTATCTGCTCAGGAGCATCCCGATGATATCTATTCACAAGATATACTGCTATACGTCCGATTTTTCCACATGATACGGTGCAGAGTCACATCAACATCAGTATCCGTCGACTTTCATTGCCATAATTGAGGGTTGTAGTGCAAATACATACCTACGGTTCATCCCCATTCCAGGTCCATTTAAGTGTGTTCAGTGAGTCACAGGCCAGTCACAGGCTCATTGATTACTCTGTCATGAGTGCTCGCCTTAATTACATAGTCAGTGATAAAAATAGGCCGTGTGCTCATTCAAGCTCAGGATTGCTAAATAGCAATACTTGCAGTTTTTAGTTCTTCCAACAGCAGCCTGTAAGTAATAGTACTGTAATAGTCTCTGTCAGATCAGCTTCCAGCTATTTAATGATGCAACTTCACATGAAATCTAACACTGGCACAGTACCAAGGGAAAGTTCATATTATACATTTTTGGTTGCAGAAATGCATCTTGAATTCCTCCACCACACACTGGGTTTGACGTGCGCTCTCCAACAAGCACACCTCAAGGCGCTGACGTGCTTGAACATACATATGAACACAAAACCAGGTACTGATTGAGCCGTAGGCAACATGCAGTACAGCATCTATATACTGACAGGCTGACATTCACATGACCCACACACATCCGCAGTCTCCAGCATGGAGGAGGATTAGATGCAGGCAATTTTATAAAGACCTTTCCATGTCAATATCATGTTCTCCTATTATAATTGAATAAACAGATCAATATTACATTACTTATTCAATTAAATTCCAGTGCATGTTTTGCTGTGCACTTGTCACATACTTGTAACATGGGTTAGTTTCGAATAGCAGGATTAAAGTTGCCATGAAATGGACTCACTTATCATGAACAATTCATCTATGCTCGTTTCATCAAAAATAAATAAATAACTGGCCTTCAAATGTTTATTCATAACTGGATCTCAGAGTTAAACAATAGACGCTAAAACATTTAATTTACGTAAACCTCTCTACAATTGATTGCAAGCTCACCTTCAGATGTGCCTCCATCCAACAAAACCGGTTTCAAAATATATATGACCAAACACAGAAAAAATAAGATTTGCTACTGCTACTTTTTTCGGTTTGCCACCTTAAAATTCTGGGCAATACCAAAATGTCAATGCTTATTTAATTGGAATTTGCAGATTTGAACTAAAAAGCCTAATTAACCCAATATCAGCCAATTTCTAAAGGAAACGCATGGTGCTACTGTTTCTCGTACTTTCTGAGTAACTGAGATGGTGTAGCTCCTTTTGCCATTATAATCCAAAAATTAAATGATGAAAAAAAACTTGTCATCACGTCTTAACACATCTCTTCAGGCATTTCTTTAAGCTAGGACGTCTGCACGCGGGAAGACAAAGTGTGTTTCTGCCCCATGCAGACATGCAAATGATACAGAACACCTCGGTACCTCATCTATTTGTGTCTTTCCCGTGACATTGAGCAGGATGAAGAGAGGAGCCGGAGGCAAAAAGGAAATACATCGTCTTATCTTGCTCTAATATTGTGCCCCTCCCACAGGGATGCAAATGGAACGGTCTGCAGAAAGGCAGCGATCTGCTGAGTCCTCTCCAAATGCTATTTTCACAGGCACTACAGGTTGCCCTCTCTTATCTACTAAAGCCACTTCAATTACAAGCTGTCATGAGGGGGCAATGAAGATGGAGGGCAGAGACAAAAAGAGAGAGAGAAAAAGCTTTGTATATCTGATATTTTAAGCCGTGTCCGAAGAGAACATGCATTTTCATGAGGGGTCACATGTAGAAGTCAATTTGCACAAGAGGACACAATAACGCTCATCCTTGCCCTGAAATTCCATGCAAAAACATTTAAACAAATGCAGCTCTATGACTAGAAGCAGGGCATGTTTGGGGAGCTGTGCTATATTTGGATCACGAGAAGCTGCAATAAATGGAGAGAGTCGCAGAAAAAGCGAGCGATAATGTGTTACAGTCTGGTAATGTAGCAACATTCGCTAATAGACCACCTGCAGCCTACACGGCTCACAGTGTTGGTTTGTGCAGAGAAAAACCAGGCTGTGGAGCTTCTCTCAGACGGACCGAGGAAAAAGGCCCGCTTCCTGACCTTTTAATAGCTGAATAAGTGAGCAATGCTAATCGGCACCTGAACATGTGCATCAGGAAAGCCCATGCTCCATCAAGCAGTCATCAAGACAAGACAAAGAGCCAAAATACTCCCTCTCCAGGTCTTTCTTCAGCCTCTCTCTTCCCTTTTGTCAAATATATAATTGCAGGGCTGAGGAAGAGAGATATGGAGCCAGCATGTTATTTTAATGCAGTGTCAACTCCAATGAAGGTCGTGTAGTGGGAAGCGCTTCCCTGAGCAGAGAGCAATTATGGTTTTCAGCGCGCATAATCAGGCACCCACAGCAGATGGCTTTGAGAGGACGCCAACACCAGAACAGCTCTTCACTCCTCGCACACATGCGCACTCACTCAGAGCACCGCCAGGACCGGCATAACGTCTTTGAATACATGAACACAAACAGCCGCTCTTAAAAGGACACAAAGGCAAAAAAGGTGTCCCAATAAACACCCTGCACACAACTGGGTGGTAGAGTGGGGGAAAATAAGGAAAAAATATTGCTTGACAGTTCGTCATTGCTTTAAATTGACTTGTGTGTTTTCTAACACGCATCCTGTGATATACATTTGTAGATCTACAGGACCCTCCAAAAGTTTGGAAACGCCCTAGACAATGATTTTGAGCAATATTAACATAAATTCTTAACTTGGCACTGATAAGAAACAACACAAATAATAATAAAAAATGTTTGTTTAACAAAAAAAGGATATATATATATATATATATATATTCAGAACAGAAAACATCTAGTTAAAATAAACCTAATCTGGTTCTAGTCCTAGCTGGTCATTTACCTTGGTCTTTTAGATGGTTTTCAAGAACTGGTTCTCAACCAGGGAGCCAGGGCACACTAGGATCATTAACTCACGTAAAATACTTATAATTGCTTTAAATAAGACAAAACAAGCTTTTACTCTGAAGTTACATGGTGTTATTTTGCAACTAAATGTACATACTCCACATTGGAGTTAATAACATTGAGAACCACTGTTTAGAGGGGGTTTTGGCATTTTTCTTATAGGCCAGTTTGGGAAACTTGGTCACTCTTTATATTAGGTGGCCTTTACTACTATGTATCTATTTTTAAATTAATTTGGCACAATGCACTTATTGTACACATACTGTACAGGTCCTTTTCAACAAATTAGCATATTGTGATAAAGTTCATTATTTTCTGTAATGTACTGATAAACATTAGACTTTAATATATTTTAGATTCATTACACACAACTGTAAGTAGTTCAAGCCCTTTTATTGTTTTAATATTGATGATTTTGGCATACAGCTCATGAAAACCCAAAACCCAAAAAACAAAATCTCAAAAAATTAGCATATCATGAAAAGGTTCTCTAAACGAGCTATTAACCTAATCATCTGAATCAACTAAT
>JAUMHQ010000059.1:15485134-15495734 GCA_032361165.1 Enteromius paludinosus
CTCGTGAAGATTTAAAGGGGAAGTACACAGAACAGAGTGATTTCTAAAGAGCTGTTTTTGACAGGGTAAAATTTGCGTTTTTTTTTATTATCTTTGATAAATTTTAAAACAATCTATATAACAAACTTTCCATTAAGACCCTAAAGAATCATATTAGCTTGTGGAAAATTGGCTTTGTATGGCTCTTTTAAAAAGTCTGAATATATATATATATATATATATAGGTCCATAGAAGTCAATGGTCACCAAAACTATTCAGAATAACCATTTTTATGTTTCACAGAAGAAAGAAAGGTTTGAAACAAAGTGAAGAAATGATGGCATTCAGAATGTAAATTTTTGGCTGATTGATCCTTTTAAAGATGCATCAAGTAAGTTATTGCTTATTGATGGTCTTTAAACTAACAACTGTTGATGTGGCTGTAGCATCAGGCAAAAACAAACGCTTTTGGTTACTGATGCCATTGTGAAAATACTTATGATTTATGAAACAATTATTCTTTATTTTGAAAGCGTCAGACAGGAATACATTATATATTAAAAACATTCATAGATAGATAATAAACACGTATTTTCAATAAGAACAATATTTCACAATATTACTGCATTACTGTCACTTCTGAATAGTATTGTATTAGAATGTCCAAGTAATTTTTCACCAGTAAGTGAACTGAATAATAAGCGAATCATTTAAGTTGACCCTTCCAGCGATCCTGCGTTTCCTGCGAAGGGAGAACTTTAACAAAGCAAGAACTGTGAAAGCATTGAGCAATCTGTTACACAATAATATTAGTGCAGACCTTAACATAGACATGAACAAAACCAAATCTTTCTTCACACGCATCTCCTTCACTGTGCTATCTACATTTTTAGTAGCCCAAACTGTGAACAGAACACAAATACAGTATAATAAGCAAATCAGTTTCTAAAATCTAATTTGTTATAATTTTGGTGAAAAGACACTTGAAGTAAATCTGAACTAACTGATGGAGCACTTTATACACACGTCCAGCTGAAGCAAGTACACACAGTCCCCAACCAGGGAAAGGTCAAACCATTGCTCATGTGTCATGTTTCTGACTTAATGATGCCATTAAAGAGAAGAACAATTAGATGTGTATAAGCTGATTTTCCATTACGCATCAGAGAGAAGAGAGACAGAGACGGAGAAAGAGAACAAGGGTCTCCTAATAACTTCCCTTTGGCACATAATAGCAGTACTGGAATTCTGGACGCAATCTGAGGCTTAATTAGACGGACTGATGGAAAATGTAGAGCGAGTCTCACTGACCAGGAACAAACCCTTAGCTGATACAACACAAAACAAGAATGATCTTCTGTCCTCTTGCACTAATAGTGAAGTATACAATGTTGGTATTTGGATCTTTTATCATTTACAGTACAGAACATATTTGTGTATTGCATTCAGTCTCAGATTTTTAAGCCCATAATGAGATGGTTTTCTTTAATGAAGGACATTTCTTAATGAATGAAACAGTAGATGCCTTAAGTTATATAGACCATGTCGTCCTAATGTTGTAAGAGAGTTTAAAGTTCTGATATCAAAGACCTTAACACTGTGACCCTCTGTTCTATAATGTAAAGGCAGCAATGCAGCATATGTTCATGTAGACCCATTTACACTGTGTAGAAATATACAGCACTGTATTCAGCAAAACTGATTTTTTAGCAGCTGTTTTTCAGTCTTCAGTGTCTCATGATCCTTCACCAATCATTATTATTAATATGTTGATTTGGTGCTCAATTTGGTCTTGTCGTCAATGTTGAAAACAGTTGTGCCGTTTAATATCTTTGTGGAAACTACAGCATGTTTATCAGGATTCTTTGATGAATAGAATTTGATCAAAAGCATTATTTGAAGCAGAATTTATATAAATTAAGAATAAAAGTATTAATTTCTTAATATAAAAGAGGAAAAACTTTTGAACAATAGTGTATAAATCTAAAGAACAACTTTAATTAATTAGATTAATTCTTGGCACAGAACCTTTCACAATCAATATCATTTTAAAACAGTGTGCTAAATTATTGTGTGAAATATGTTTCATGAAAGATTAACAAAATACATTAAGTGCATTTTGAAAAAGCCCTCTCCAGTTCTCCCAAACCTTTCATGGACCCCTTAGCATCTTTAGGGCCCTCTAAGAGTCCCTAAACCCCAGTCCGAAACCCCCGGTGTATAATGTGTAGTAGGGAAATGTACATGCACACACATCTGTAGCCCACACATGAGCGACAGCACCCACAAATCCAAGAAGACAGAGATTCAGCTAGACGAGCACAAGATGAGGTGCGAGACAAGCTAATAGAGATGTAGCTTGCCTCCTACACACACACCTACTCACACACTCACTCAACCACAGCCCGCACAAGTGCAAGGGCACATGTTCTCTCTAACTACTACTGTAGGACCGTTTCGGCAGAGGATGTACTCTAATGCATGCTAGGCAAAAAGAGAAAAAGAAAATAGCTTCAATCTGACAAACAACGGGCAGTTGGAAAGCACTCTGGAGAGCGAGTGGGAAAAAAGGAGAAATAGTTTACAAGTGTATGTCTCTAACGTGAAAAAAATGGACCTGCTAGCCGTAATACATACTTCATAAGCAGATTGAAAAATCACAACACGGTATATTAGAAGCAAACATAGACTTGTGTTCACACAAACACACTCTCCCAGCCTAAACCCAACAGTCGAGATCATCTCCCCAAGCAAACCTGTTTGTTAAAATGATCTTGGGTCCAGCGTCGCTATAGAAACCATTCTTTGCCCTGTCGATTGGGCGCTTGCGGAGCGATAAAAGGAACAAATGGTGGCAATGCTGCCTGGGCCTGAGGGATTAGAGAGGTTAGAGAGGAGCACCCGCTCACCGAGCCGCAGAGCCAAAATGGCGGCTTGATCCAGACACTGATTTGTGTGTAGCGACACGTGTCTGCTCTGAGGGAGATAAGTGGAGTCTTCCAGAGGTCCCCAGCAGCATTTCCCATCTTATCACGATACCGTCGCAGAAAACAGCCAAGCCAAAATATGGCCACTCAAAGCCAGAATGACATCAAGTGTGCAGAGACCAAAAGAGACAGGACCTGGAACGACTGAATGACTCAAAAAGACGAAATGTTCACAAAGGTGTTTTTTTTTTTTGTAACCAGATCTCACAGAGAGCCTAATGTCAAATCGTAGTCAATCTTGCCACATGTATGAATACATCAATGCTTTTTTTGAAAAGAAAGAACAGATCGATATTCTAGCACAATCACAGCACAATATTTTTGACTTGGCAGGCAGGAATTCAAAAAGATGTAAAAAGAGAGTTGTTAAGCAGCTTGCAGGAAAGGACAAACAGACTTGGTGTGAGTAGGCCTTACAGCATTTTGAGGTCAAATGTATTCTGTGTTCACATTATATGTAAATATTGTTCCCCAGCAATGAGCCTATAACTTTCAAAAGCTTGTGACCCTGGACCACAAAACCAGTCTTAAGTCGCTGGGGTATATTTGTAGCAATGGCCAAAAATACACTGCATGTGATATTGATATTTCCAGCTCACACGCTGCCGCAAAAGATAGAAATAACCCATTAAAACCTTTTTTTATAGGTGAAAATACTAGTGGCCTAAGACTTTTGCACAGAACTGTATATATATATATGTATAAATTTATATCATTGTGTCTAAATTCAATATATTTCTTGGTTCAATTCTTGGAAAATTATGTTTAATTATGAAATGTTATGAAAAACAAAGTTATTATAATTATTATTTTGAACACTAATTTAAGTATTGGTGTTTTTTTACTTGTTTAACAATAATCAATTTATTGTAACACTATGCATTTAAATTTGGTATATATAAAGTCTTTTATCTTATTGCATGCTTTTAAATCCCAAACCCCCCTAAACTAAAGTGACCAACAGACCCTTCAAATCCGAACCCACCAAGAGACCTAGAGGTGATAGCTCAAATATATTAAAAATATATATAAATAAATGTAATATAACATATATATGTATTAAAGCACATTATATGTAACTAGTATAAATGGAACAGGTAGAAAATGGGAAAACAAAACAAATAATCTCAGGTCCAAATAAATCTTATTTAAATTGAGAAACCACACAAAGTGGAAGGTGTTTAACATCCTGCCATTAGAAAAATGGCAACTGCTGAAACAAGATACCATACATGTAAAAAACATTTCACGCGATCCTTGTGACTCTAAAATCTAATATTTAAAGTTATTTTAACATGCAACCTTAATTTGATGTTCAACGTTATGTTGTAGGGATGTTAATTTTAACTGTTTAACCAGTAATTGACTGATATGAATTTTGACCGATTAATACAATCAGTTAAACGGTTGAAAAGGTCATTTTATTTATTTCAGTATTTTACCTACTCATAGTCTATATAAAATTGTGTTTTATTGGCCACATTCACACAGCAGCAGAACACAGTTGTTGAGTCCTAATACAGGAAGTGACACCGCGTTCTGTAACTGAACTCACCTGGAAATGTTCAGAACTAACAACCTGTGTGAACGAGAAGAGAGCCGCTCAGCTGCACAAACGTGCATCTACCGGGTGTTTTTATGTGTGTTTTGGGTAACTTATAATGATGGAGAAATGACAGTTTTATTAGATCTCTTCAGTTTTGTGTTGTGTTGGTGATTCAAATGCTCCGCTCTCCGTGCAAAGCTGCTGTCAGTTAATGAAGGTTTGATGAAAGACCTTGCGCCTCGTTTGGACTCCTGTCATGTCAGAAAGTGACTTTTATGGACGTTCCCATCTTCGACATTAATTGGGTCACTGTTGCAAACTTTTTTCTTTCGTTTTCTTGATTTATTATTTGTGTAAAATAGCTATATATTTCTCGCATAAGCCTATTTATCCTTTATAATGTTTTTTCTCTGGGCGCAAAAGTGCTGTAGGCGTATGATATGAAATAAATATGATCACGTAAATCTCCGTCTTCTGTTGTTTGCTAGTTTTTGCGCGTGCACAATGAATCCGCAGAAAACAAATATGACTATTTTTAACGGGTCACAGGCGCTTATCCTTTCTAATTGAATTCAAATCTAATTTAAAATAATGTTGTCGGTGAACCGGTAATAATCGATGAACGAGCATCAGTAGTCGGTTACGAGAAATAACCGAAATGAGCATCCCTATTATGTTGTAATTTCGTTCTCTACTCTGTGTGTGTATTTCTACTATTTTACGAATGGCCAACATACAGTTGTGTTTATCACACCAATAGAGCGGCTTTGAATCTTCAATCTTGTAAGAGCAAGACAGAGAGAGAGCCAGCAAGAGTGGTAATTATAGAAGAAAGAACTGCATTAGGTCAGATGTCTCTCTCTCTATATATGTGCACTGAACATAATGAAAGGATTTCAAGCTGTCCTAGCGGAAAAAAAGAAGGCGTTCAGATCAATTACTGAGAAAAGAGGCTCCAACAAAGGTCATTATCACAGTCATTCTCTCTAACGCTCTTCATGGGGAGGTAGCAGATGATACAGTCTATGTGATGAGTGTGAACGTGCTCTCTTCGTGATTTTGATGGATAGCACTGATAACCAGAGACAGAGGTGCGCTAACACCAGCAGAGATCCTCTCTTTTGCTCCATCACCACGATGTTCCAGATCATGCTCATAAAGACACACGTAATTGTTGTTGGAATGAGCGTGCCTACTTATATTTTGAGGCTGCTTGGTTCTGATCACAGAAAACACTGGAAAGGGGATAATCGTGTTGGCTTGTGAATGGGTGGGGGTTTGTATTTGCTCTGGAGGTTCAGAAAGGGACAAAAGCTGTGATCAATACTAATCGTACCTCTTACTCCAGCTGCAGGCTAAACGGCACATATATGACAGCGTGAACGAGGAAGAAGAGAGAGAGGAAGACGGTGAATAGACTCGGGAGACATTAGACTTTTGTTATCACCTAAATGTGCGAGAGACAGAGATGATAAGGTTTTTGTCCTATTTTGGGAATAAACAAGCCCACTCTGAATCTGTACCTGCAGAATAATTCAAATAATTCTATGGAACGGTGTAATTCATTCACCAAATTCTGGAATTCTCTAATTAAATTAAGTAAACTGTTTTTATTTCACTTTTTTATTTTCTTTCCTCTTTTTTGTTTAATATAAGATTTAATACAAGGTTTAAATGGAAAATCTTTACTGACGTGTCCTTTAAAAATTTATAAAAAATATAAATCATAGTCATTTTATTATTTCTTCAGCATGCAAACTAATTAGTAAACAAAACTTGGAAGTGGAAAAAATGTAGTTATTTCACACTAAATAAAGGCACAGCTAAATGCGTCATTCATTACAGAGGGTTTGTGAGGCAACTGTTATTTCAATTTCAATTAAAAGCTGCTATAAAACATTTATTTTGATTAAAAACAAGCAATTCAAGTTTTAACGGTAACACTTTAGATTAGGGAGCACATATTCACTATTAACTAAGCGTCTTCCTCAATTAACTCCTAATTTGCTGATAACTGATAGAAGTAAGGTATTTGATGTAGCCATGTTTAAAGAATAAGGCAATTACTACTCCTCCCCAAAAGAGAATGCTAAAAAGTGAGCGGATTCCATCTGTGCCTGAATATGAGTGTGCAGGACATGTGTGTCTGTGTGTGTCCCTCGCTGTGATGATTCAGAGGGGCTGTTCATTATACAGCACATTCATTTGGCTAATTAATGAGAACAGTCTCAAGCCCCATATTGATCTGCATCTTACTCTCCTCGTTCTGCGTCAGCCTCCCCCTCTCCCTCCTCTTGTGTCTGCCTCCATACTTCACCTTTCTCTGCTCACATTCTCTCTGTTTACTTACAACTCTCATTCATTAGCTTAGTACTGCGAGGGTCAGTCCAATTATACAGGCATGAAAACAAAACCCTCTGAAGTACCTTATCATTCCTGATACGATTTGAGAGGATGCCCCTCACCCCACCCTCTACAAACGCACATTAACTTACAGGCTAAACAAATACTCATACATAAATTCACACTCACACATTACAAAATGATACAAATGCACTTGATGCTATATCTGAATACACATTATATGTTTTTGTGTTAAAATATTTAATTTTTGATGGAACACAACACACTTTTAATTGGCAGACTAATGATTTTTTTCACAGGCACAGTCCTAATTAACTTGGAATTGGTCTGAAGAAGATTTCTTGCTGGAAGAGACGTTAGCTTAGAAACTGTAGGTTGCGCCTCAATTAAGCCAACTGAGAAAACACAGTGTAATTTGTTTGGCTTAGTTGACTCGGTTCAGTTCAGATAATTTATTAGAAAGATAATGTACCAGAAAGCTGTACTTGTGGGAAGTACAAGCCGAGTTATTTTCAATGATCCAGTTAAAGCAACTTTTTTATTTCTATTTATTTTAAACTGTTTACAGGACAGCACATGAACAATCCTGCCTTCATGGAAGCCGAGGTTGGTTCCTTTGTCCTCAGTTACTTTGTCCTCAAATAGAAAGAGGGAGAGAGCGAGTGCAGACAGCAGCAGAAATACCGCCGTCCCCATGTCCTGAGCTCGAGTCTAAATGTGCAATAAGTCTTGCTGTGCTGTGTTTCATTACTGGCCAATGAGAGCCTGAGGGAATAAGGGCCCTAATACAACCTGACCTGTTCTCCACTCGGAGTACAACATACACCCCATTACTGTCCTTCAGCTGACCCCAGAAACCCTGCCACAATCTCTCCAATTACAGTAGGACATTGATCACAGAACTGTAGTTAGAAGTTCAGCATCAGAGCACCGAGGGACGACGGGCCACAGTGTCACAAAGCTCTACTTACACTTTCTGTGCTGAAATGGTGATTGCTTTTATTTATCTATTCCTCTGTGTTTTCTGTGGAAGTGCATTCAACTCCCTGTCACTCCTCAACTCACATGGTAAACTGTGCGTGAGGGACAGAGAGAGAATCATAAGAAAGAGGTAGAACCACAGATGTATAGAACGATAGATAGAATAACAGACGGAAAGATAATGATAGAATGATAGAACAATAGATACATGGAACAAAAGATACACAGAATAATGAATACAATGACAGACTGAACGATCGATAGAATTACAGACGAAACAGAATGAAGGAGGACATATAACAACAGACGATACATGGACATAAAGCACCAGATAGACATAAACTGATAAAGTAGAATGATAGAACCAGGGGCAACTGCAGGATTTCATTCGAGGGTATGTACTTAACAGACTTTTTTATGTGGCCGGTGGCAGTAAGTTGATCACGGCTAATGTTTGAATAACTTAGCCTTCTCAAATCATCATGAGATTGTGTGCTAAGCCCGACGGAAAATGAAAAGTCGGAATGGGAGTCTAGTTCCTAGTCATAGCAGTCTAGAAAATCGCAACTTTTTCCGTTGGGCTTAGTATGCGATGTAACGTGCAAAAGACTTTTAAATGCATAAATAATAATGGCATGGCTGGTGTAGTGGACAGAAATACGAGACACGCAGGCCTATAATTTACTGCTGAAATGTTTGCAGGCAAACTCTCGGGTCAGACTGATCGCTCGCGGTACGCGAAGTGTGTATAGACGTACACCTGCAGGTGGCACTGGATACAGCGATAGATAAGTAAACGAATGATGGACAGACAGAATGATAACTAGAATGATAGACAGAATGGCAGACAAGACAGACGGAATAAAAGATAGACATAAAACCATACATGGAGCAAAAAAAACAGAGAAAACAATAGATAGACATAAACTGAAAAAGTACAGAAAAATAGAATCATGGACCGATAAAATGATAGATAGATAGATTGAACGACAGAATGATAAAAAAGACAGAGTGACTGGTACAAATAACATTAGGGATAAATAGATGGACAACAAATTGACATAACCAATAAATAGAATAAACAGAGAGACAGGCAGATAGATAGACGGATAGATAGAAAGCCAGACAGACATAGATTGAACTGCAGAACGACAGACTGAACAATAGACAGAATGATCAAAAGATAGACAGACAGATAGACTGAAATTACAGAGTGAAAGACAGATACATAAACACACAGATGATAGACAGATTTTCCTTACAGACATATAAACAGCTTTTTGAAACACGTTAGTCTCTGACCCGAACAACAAAACAATCCTGACACACAGCAGGCGAGACTCATACTCAACTTCATCCTCAGACTATTAAGAAGCAAACACAGCCTAACACTTCTGCTCATTTGTATTCTGCTTCAGCAGGTGTACACCACCACAAATCAAGAACATTATTACTGTGACATTTCATTATAGACCACTATGTCCGCATATACCATTTAACTCTGAGACCATTTAACTTTTCTTTTTATTTTTTTTTAAATGCGTAACAATGACAATGAACATTTATAAATGCTCTGTTGTGTGTCTTTTCTCACTTATGAATCTCTCCTCGCATAAGAGTGGAAAGAACAAAGATAAAGCGGACAATGAGAGAGTGGAGATTTTTAAGATGAGAAAATTCCTGTGGTTTCCTGGCTAGTGAGAGATTGCTCAATAAAAGAGGAAGAGGAGCTATAATTTCATTGGACGGAACTCAGAGGCAAGTTCAGAAACTCTGGTCCAGCTTTTAAAAGCAGGACATAATTCCATTTTTTAAAAGAAGATATCAGTTGTTTTTTTTCTAGAAGCATGGAGCACACAAGTTTCCTAAAATCCATTACTTCCAGTTATCTGAGGATAATTTTTGTCCTTTTAGCCATTTAGTCATTTATCTTTGAAATGGCTCTGTCACATTCAGCTCTTTGTTCTGCTGAGGATCTTTAGCACAGTCCCGACACACACACACACACACACACAGACAGAACAGAACCGCACAGAAGATGCAGAAATGCACGCGCACACACACAGAGAACCACAACACGAGAAAAACATTCATTCTGTTTATGTAATGCTTCCACTGAGAGCTCAAGGTCAGTGATGTATTTCAAAAGAGACTTCAGGAAAACAGCCATTTACTCCAAAGAGATGGAGTTCTGTCAATGCCGTGAGGAATTTAATCTTATCTGCTCTTAGAAAGGTGGAACGGGGTCATTCGTCGCTGCATCTCTGATCTTGAACTTGGTCAATCAGATGTCCTTGAGGGCCAAACAGCACGCAATACACTTGAATATAAAACACTAAGCAATTTAGAAATAAGACAATCTGAACCTCCTAACTGAGGTGTGCTTAGTCTCAAATTCTCTAGTTTGTGCTAGACAGTCTAGTGTATTTTGAAATTGGTTTGACTTTTTTCTGCATACGATGCACCTCATTAATACAATAGGGGAAAAATAATATTTTAGGCATGTCAACTATGGAAAATGTTATGTGTGACGAGACAATGTTCAAAAATGAACAGGACATGCTATATATGATAATTCTCAATATTGGCTGCATTCACAGTTTTCACTGCAATGTAGCTCCCAGCCAAGGAACGCATTTTTACAATTCCTTATTTTCATATAATTTTTTATTAAAGGTGCCATAGAATGCATTGAGAGAATATTTTAAATTGTTCTCTGATATGTACATAGAAGGTATGTAG
>JAUMHQ010000059.1:15495834-15527254 GCA_032361165.1 Enteromius paludinosus
GTAGGAAACGATGGTGTTTGAGACTCACAGTATGTTATGTCCATGTACTGAACTGTTATTATTCAACCATGCCAAGCCAATGCAATTAACATTTACATTTTCTGAGCGATAAAAGAGCATTTCAATAAATGCACCATGCCGGATTTTAAAATTAACACCGGAGTAAAGTTTGGCCAAGAAAACGCTTTTTATTGGTTCATTCAAAATCCTCCTAGTCTACTTTAGTCTGATCCCTAAAAAAACAGTTAACTAGTCAAGTCAGATGACTGCAGAGTGTTGAGGTTGACTTATCCTACCTCGCTGAGACAGGATATGGGGGACAAAGAGATATACGTGATTCCTTTCCCATCTAGTGGTAATCTTTTCTGAGCCATGTACTCACCAGACGCGTTCTTCAGATAACCATTGGAGTCCACTGATGTGTACATGACATAAGGGCCGGGCTGGTTCACACCAAAGGGCTGTAGGATAGATAGAAGTGATTAATAATGCATATAACACACATACAAACAAATCTATATGACAAATGACATTAAAATCATAAAACAACGATCAAATTAGAAAAAACCCCAGAAAAAATACAGCTTAAACCAGCTGTGAAATCTGGAGAAATCCTTCACCCACATTTAAAATTCCTATTGAAATGACTGGAAATGGGCTGTGAAAATTCACAGAGCCCTAAAATTAAGCAATTCAACCACATATCTGATCATATCAATAAAATCTTCCTCGGAAAGGCTTGTTTTAGAAGTCTGGGAAATTGCAAATTTGACTTTGTTTCTTGGCAGACTGCTACAATCCTCTAATATTCGCCTGACGGTGATTATGTTGACCCCGATTGCTGTATGCAAGTGTATGTGCGTGTGTGCGAGTCCAAACAGATCATCAAAGGTTACACAGGCCCAGCTCTAACCTCCTGCACACGAGAGATGTCTATCAGCATCCAGGAGTAATGTGGGGCCAACACTCAGCACCAGGGAGATGGGGCAGACCTGATACATGCCAGCTTCTCAATTATGGATCCTTTTCTCTGTGCAGACAATAACCCAGGGAACTGCAAATGAACAGCATGCCAGGAACAAGTGGGCATACATTTTTAAACAGATGTATTTGTGGGGCATGATTATAGGTGGGGAGGGGTGAAATGATTCCCTAGTTGTAAATTATGTTCCGCCGTTGCTGATGATTCCAGCCAATAGACAATGTTGACAGGAAGTGAGACAATCCTGGCGCTGAAGCTATCAGTCATCCAGTGCCAGACTGACATAAATGAGGGAGAGGATGACCTGGCAGAGTCAGATACAGATGAAAAACGTTCAGACAAACACAACAATGAGGGCAAACTCCACGGCCAGAGAATGTGACGTCAGTGAAAACTGAAGCATTTATTAGGCCTTGTTTACACTGTAAGCTAAATGTGACCCAATTCCGATTTTTTGATACAGATCTGTTGCATGACAGTGTAAACAGGAAAAAAACACATGCATTCAGATATTTTGAGATCGGTTTCATATGTGGAAATAAATCAGATATAAATCAGTTTTGTCGTGTGAACAGGCAGATCGGATTTTTTGGCAGCATTGCGTTCTGTACGTCATTATTACGGTGATGATTTGGTACTTTTCCGCGGCTTAATGAGGTCATGTGTGACTTGCTGGGAAAAATTGTAAACGCTGAAAGCGAAAGTTGGTTTATTAAGCCCTCAGTTGGCGATTCCAATCCGAATAGTAATTAAACATTTGAAAGTTTATTCATCTGCACATTTTCTAAGAGTATTAGGTCTAGCCTACCGTTTGCTTCTCACGCTGACAGTCATCAGAAGAGCGTGCATATAACCGCAATTCCGACAGCGCGCGATCCCGATTAATACACATATACACAGAATTGCAGTAGGCTATTTAAGTATTCACGCAAACATATCTGTTCTGTCGTAAAAGAGCTGAGGAGCTGATCGGGACAACTATCTGGTGTGTAACATTGATACGTGCAAATAGATTATCTGTTAATCTAACAATAAAAGAGAAGAGGAAAATCACTCGCTGGACTTCACTGAACTATTGTAGTTTTAATAAAGTTTATTTGTAATGAACACACTGAAGTGATTTTTATATTTGATTATTGGTTGTTTTTTGTAGATGAATGCTTTTGTTTAGATGTAAAATGTAATACATTGTGTGCTTCTTTCTAAGATACTTGTTCATTTTTTTTTTATTTAATTTTTTTTGCATCTGTTCTTATTTGATACAGATAAAAAAAATAAAATAAAATAGCGATATTGTGATTATTAATGTAGTAATTATAAATAAAAGAACAGGAGGGTAACTTTCATAATAATTGATTACTCAACTTCAAACAGCTGTAAATCAGACAGTTTTTCTCAGATCATCAACGGTGAATATGAAAATAAAACTAATTTCTATAATTTGTGACTCATTCAGTCAGCACTGGTCAAGTACGCTATTATTCTCAAGAAGAAGCACGTGTTGAGGCAGTAAATGACAACGCATGCGCAATGCTTCAGATCATATGGCAAGTGTAAACACATCAGATCAGATATGGGTCACAATTAAAAAAACATGTAAACGGACAACCAAAAAAAAAAATCTGATATAGGCAACAAATAAAAATTGAGCATCAAGACCTGCAGTGTTATTTGAGGCCTTAGAATGAATACTTAAACATCTTTATTGTAAGGTTATAATTTAATGCAAACTTAAAAAATGCTGAAAACTGACTTCATATTGATCCAAACAAATTGAAATGGTAGTGTGACTACATATCTTGCAACTTATGAAGTCTTATGAAATTTAAACCTAAAACATTTCAGCTCACCTAATCTGCCCCTTAAAGAAATGTAGGTTAACTGTGGCAGACCACTTATCAAGACCTGGAGAACTGAAAAAGCAAAGCATAAAAAGCACATGAAGAAAAAATCTGACCCAGATATGACTGCCAAACATAACGTCTGCGACTTCAGAAGCCAGTTACAAAGCAAAAAATAACCTCTATTAAACTCTGCAGATTGGATGAGGCACAATAAACAGCTAGAGGGCCTTGGGCTATATCAACCATACAGGGACAGGTGGATAACTCATGATCTCCCTGATGAAAAGACCAGACAGCAAGAGACAAAAATTGAGACTGCGGAAACCAAAGAACACAGAGAAACAATGTAAACGTGGGAAGATCGAGCATCAGAGGAAACAAAGTGATGCCTTAGACAGCAGAGAGAGGTGAGAAGCAGCTAAAAGGAGATAAATAGATACGTCTTAAGAACTGGATTGGGAATAACAAACACCTCTGTGAGTGACTGCAACAGTGGGGCAAATATTTGAACAAAGAACCTCTAAGGAACTAACTAAGACTTTCTCTAAAATAAAACAAAAATGCTCCAAGAGTGGGTCATTTCTGCAAAAAACATATGGAAAAGGCATCATATTTTTTCATGAATCACAGGCTCCAAATGAACTAGGCATAAACAGGAACACAAACCTTTGTTTCAAGCAAATAGTTCATAGTAACCTGACTCCAAATCGCATATTCCCCACTACCCCCACAGAAATAGCAACAGATTGTTTCTTCCATATTGTGACATAATGTAATGGATTGTAGAAAAGAAATAACGTAGACTTGGTTCTGTAAATTAATTGTTAATTGGATTTTGGCAAATGAACGCGAGCTCAAAGGGGGCAGGCTAAAGTGAACTAAATGACTGGAGATTTTTTTTGTAATCACCAAAAAGAAGGTCCAGTTATGACATTTCCATGAAACATCACAGGGCCACATTTCAAAAACCAGACAGATAGAGAGACAGAAAAATATGCACGCTTGAAATATATAACATGCATTTAAATAAGATCAATTTTAATTTCGTGTCAACTTCAAGGAACCCACCGTATGTGATCTACTCCGGTTGTGATCAGGCAGGATTGTGTGACGGTGTTTATCATGCAACATTGGAAAAATAGGACAGATGCAAATGGCTGTGATCTAGAACACATGAATTCATCTGAATTGCATGCTTCTACAACTAACATCCCTGTTTCCGCATCGAAATAATTAATTCAGCGTGGGACTGTGCAACATGTATGTCAGGAGTGAGACTGGAGTGCGGCCCATCTTAAAGAGCTCTTATTTAATCATAAAGCCCTCTGCTATCCGCTGGCCTCAGGGCAAACTGTCTGCACTCGGCACATCACTAAGTTAAAGAACACATATGATGTGATCTGTGTGCCTGTGTGTGTTTGTGCGTATCTAAAGTAAAGAATGACCGGCTGGGTAGAAGCTGTATTATCTCTTCATTACAAAGGATGACAGTTTTCGTACAGAGGTATCTGAGTGTGTGTGTCGCTCATGTATTAACAGGGTAATGAAATGCTCTGGGACCCTGCCGAGGGCACTGTGATGCTCTGAAACACACACACCGTTCTGTTACAGCTTTGTAGCAGTGCCTGAAATATATTTGAGTTATTCAGTTCACTATTTGCATTATCTACAGTATGTGGCATTTACTGTATATTGGGAACAATCAACTAGTACGGTATGCGATTTCAGAAATCTCTAGCATAAAATAATGGAGAAAAGACAAAGAGAAAAACAATAAATGGTAGGAGAGGGTGAATGATGGACTGACAAAAGAAAAGAAAGAATAATCTGGGAATATGAAAAGCAAACACAAAGGTACAGAAGAGTGCAGAATAGAGAGAGAAAAAAACAAGAGTAAGAACATAAAAGCTTGTCTTCACAGGACAGCTTTGTGACACACTTGTCCCCGAGTCAGAGGAGTGAAGATAACAAGACAGAACTCACAGACAACCAAAATCAGGTTTCATTGTTTATAAGAGATTGACTGCTACATATATTTTTAATTAACAGCATTGGCAGAGGTTTTCCTGTTTGGCCGATAGAGAACGTTCCCATTTTCCTAATTTTAAAAGATTTATAACATTGCTTTTCTTTAAACAAAATACTAGTAATATTATATTATTAATTAACTGATTTGATTAAACTTACAGTAATATTCTAAAATATTATTACAATTTAATATAGCAGGTTTTATATTTTAGTTTGCATTAAAATTGCAAAGTTGGATTTTCAGCAGTCATTACTCTTGTCTTCAGAAACCTACTGTTGAAATTCAGCAAATGCATAAAGTTTATTAACAAAACATAAACTAAACATAAACTAACATAAACTAAAACTTGCTTAAGCTAAAATAAATCAACGAACATGAAATAGGCAGGGAGTGTGTAGAACACTGTGAATGACAGGTGTTTGAATTTGAAATCTGCAGGAACAGACTGCATGTGGAGCTGGTGATGCCAGACACATGCCATTCCTACTACACTTGAGTGACTTGCATGATAGAGAGAAAGACCAGAACTCACCTTGACATTTTCTGGACAGTCATTGGAGCACAGGCCACTGAGCACTACAGAGAGAAAGAGATAAAAACAGAGAAAAGACAATCATAACTTTGTCCCACACATCTGCTCTGCAGATAAGACACATTGATTGCAGTGTCCGTGTCAAATCCACTTCACAACACTCTGCTAAACACGAGCAGTAGTACGTTCACCTCCTCTAATATCACACAATTTAACAGCCACTCCCGCACATATCTTCAGCCAGGAACAGTGCCTAGAGAAAATGAATCGGGCAAAATGTGCACTAATTTCCCACTAATGGTGTGAAATAAGAGCCAGACTCTCAGCTTCTCTTGAGGCCAAAATTTACTGTGCGTTAGAGAACAGCACATATGAAAGGGAAAGTAAAAAATCATTAATTGCTCATTAGTGGCACACAAAGAACCATCTGTGTACTTGTGCATCTGTCTTTATCTAAACGCAGCATTAGATTTTTAAACTGGCAGTGACAGGCAGCACTATTTACAGACACGGCGAATTAGAAGGTTCAGGGTGGAAGAACACCAGCATAATTTATATAAGGGAAAGGACAAAGAGTCTTTGAAAGTCTGTGATGGAAAAACAAATGATGAAAATGTTTCAATCACTTCTCATCCTTTGAAAATGTATAGATTTCCTTATTTGGGCTGACAGAGAAATATTCTGCATGAGTTATTAGGATTGTGAAATCAAATATTGCGACTTTGCTTTTCAAAGCAAATTTACTTGAGGGGTGAAAGAGAGGTGTGACATGAAGCCTGAAATAATTTTTCTTTCATGCCTGGTCTAAAAGTTTGTTTTATTTTTTTTTATTTTCTTTGTGCTTGAAAGACAAGAACAGAGAGATAAAGTGCATTTTCCCATAGTCCTCCACGAATGAGTGAACCTGCTACAGGACAATATGACTGACTGTAATGTTTGATGGATGGCATTCTAGCACAGCATAGCATTCTAGTAAGGCTAAAAGGAAATGCAGGAATTTGAAAAAAAAAAAAAGAAAAAAAAAAGGGAACAAATTCAGTTTCATAAGAATTCAATTATTAAAACTCAATGTTATTTATTGGTTAACATAATTTAAATGGGATCAGTCGAAATGATTTCCCCTTCATTGTCAAATACATATTTATGCATTTATTTTCTTTCTTGTAATATGTTGAATCCTTGATTCTTACTGAATAAACCACAAAGTTTGAAATGGACTTTAGGTACATGCCACAACTCTTATGAGCAAAACATATGGATTTCAAATTATAAACACTACCATTCAAACAGTCTGGGGTGAAAGAACTCTCTTATGCTCACCAAGGCTGCATTTGTTTGATAAAAAATACAGTAAAAGCAGTAATACTGCTATATATATATAATCCCGTGTTAGCAGGGCTAAATTTCCAGCAGCCATTACAATACATAATTCTTAAGTATACTCCTTCAGAAATGTTTTCATTTTTTACATTTTCAATACATTTTTGATTAATAGAAAATTCAACAGAACGGTAGCCTATTTATTTGAAATATATTCTTTTTTTGTAACAAACTAAATGTCTTTTTTCAGTCACTTTTGATCAATTTTATGCATGCTTCCTGAATAAAAGCAATCATTTCTTAAAAAACATAAAACTTACTGACCACAAAATACGGCACAACCATTCTGTCATCTAGACGAAGAGGAATGCTAACAGATAACCTTCTCCAGGTATAACAGACCTCATTGTGGCCGACGTCCTGGTGGCCTGAAGCTGTCAGATACATTTTAAATCTCTCAAGCTAGTGTTTGTAAATACGTGACTAATATTGAACACCAGTTTGAACATACAAACTGACATGCCTGCACATGCCCACTAAAGGATAACGAAACATGCACACATAGTGGAAATGTCTCTATCAATGACAAGCTACCAGCAGGGCTTGTGCACTGAGCTGAGGCATGATATGCACGGTCATGACACTCTCCCACTGTGTCTGTGTGTTTGTGTGTGTGCATGTACCGCTGTGCAGTGCCCACCTAAGAGTACAGCATAAAACCATTTAAAGACTGAAGGTTTAGCACTGAATACATCTAAACGTACTTAATCCCAATGAAATGCCATTTTGTGAACTCACTGCATGAATAATGCGCTTGTTTACTGTCAGAGCTTAGTGTGAGCCTTCATATAAAGATAAGACTCGACATTTGTCTCCATTCCTCCATTTGGAGATCCTGAAAACCTCTCTAATACAAAGAAATTAAAATAATCACACAGAGACAGGCCTGTCATCAGACATCTATGATAAACTGAGGGGAAATACAGGGTGGTAAAGTGAACAATTGAAAAATAATTCAAATAAAGCCATATGATGGTTCATTCATCATGATGACATCTCGATAACTTTATAAGGTCACATGAACAATTTCCCCAACTGAACGCCTCATCCCAGAACGTCTGACATGATTGTGTTGGAGTAACATCAACAGTTTTTTTCCCCTTCTTGTTGTGACAAAAGCAACAGATCCAAATTGTGTGGCAGTTTGTTGTTCCCTGGACATTGGGAGTTTCCACCGAGTGAATCTGCCGGGAGTTCACAGCAACAATGGAATAGCTGTGAAATTGGACATGAGGCCTGCTGTTCTGTTCCGCACTGGTAAACCAGATGCCACCGACGCTCTAAGTGACTGTGTCTCATGTCATTCATAGCAGTTGCCCCACACAGACGCTCACACATCATTACACCATCAGAGGTGGTGGTGCACTTCTTCATAAAGCTGGAATAATACCTGTCACTCTTAATCTAGTCCATGAAACTGGTGACCAGGTGCTTTCAAAGTTGTGAGATCACTGCCTGGAGCCTGGAGATTACATCAATTACCTTCCTCTAACCCAGCAGCAACGCAGACGGCTTTGATTGGCTCTCAGTCTCGGTTGAGGTCAGCCAGTGATTATAGTAACAAGCAGCACTCTCAGTCCCTCATCACCTAATCATTCTCTCCACAAACTTAAAGCTGCAGTGTCTATGCTAACATACTACTTATCCAGCTTCACAGGCAGAGAGGAGCAAGTAAACTATCACTTTGTAGATATAATGTGGCTATGTTTGTATGAGCAGACAAACACAGAAACACTGACAATTGGCATGAATTTGGGGCATGGCTATCTGTTTGTCCAAACAATGGCAGATAGAGGGAGAGGATTTAAAGTGCCCCAGTTATGCCACTTTCAGTGCCTTTCACACAGTTAGCTGAATCTGAAAGTGCACAATAAATAAAGTTACTGTCTCCCAAAATAAAACATTTACTCTATACAGCATAAACGAGTCTTCACTTCCATGATGGCTATGTGTGTCATGGGGTTATACATTTGCATAATTCCTGCCTATGTTCTATGTTGGCCGGCGGCAAACAACACGTAATTTTACCGCAGACTGGTTCTCTATTCTCGAGGAGTTCCGCGCAGGATTCACAGAACTCTTGATCTTAAAAGATGGTCCAGTAGCCAGTTTATTTGCACCAGCGGCTCCCCTGAATTACAACCTGTAAGGAAGATAAATAATGCATGCTTGGATTTCCATCTAGCATTCAAAATACAGTACTATGTCAATAAGTCTATCATTTCTGACTTGCTGTACACAGTAGACCAATCACAACAGACTGGGCCATCTGACCAATCAGAATGGGGTGCATTCGTGTAAACCTATTGTAAGAGATTGAACTTAAATGTCCAGACAGACATATAGACAAAGATGGATGAATTAAAGAAAAGAATTAAAGAGTGACACAACAGATAGAACGATAGATAGAGCGATAGACAGAATGACAGTGTCATGGGAATTTAAAATAACTCTGACCATGTAAGAGACAAACTAATCAAATGTATTTAAATATTTAATTCTTGCAAGAAGGTGAAACGGTCATACAGAAACTACAGTTGGCTGTAGAGTGTGAGAAGGAGGAAGGGCACCCCTCCACCTGATATCTTCGTCTCACCCCCAAGGCTACTAAATCTGAACAGCTGTACTTTTCCACAAAAGGACAGTAACTTGAAAACATTTACTATATAATTTCTACTGAACCCTAGTCTCCTATTTTAAGGCACAGATGACCCTATAGGTCACGGGCAGTTCTTTTTATGTATCCCAGTTGTTTTTCTTTAAGCTGAGCCTATACTGTCTCCTGTTTCCATACATCTACTTCTAGGACCCTCAACTCATACATTATTCTGACTACTAAGCAATTCCAAGAAAATCAGTACAATGAAAAATAAGGCGAAATTGTTCTTCCAGAACAACTGATAGAATGACAGAACTGCAGAACTATAGATAGATAGATATAGAACAACAGATACAGTAGATAGATAACTAATAGATGGATAGAACAACAGATCGATAGATAGACTGATAGAAGGATAGACAATATACACAGTATGAATGACAGAACTACAGACAGACAGAAACCTCTTTCACACTGCACATTGGTCCCGGAAAATTGTTGAAAAATTGCCTTCTGTGTGTTAGCAAACACATCCCGGATTTATTCCGGGACCTAGTAACATTGCCAGGCTCAGTCCCGGAACAAGCTCTGTGTGAACAAAAGCCGTAAAGCGTAGTGATGACGCAAGATCACTCTTCAAGATGAAGAATTATATGCACTGTAATTAAGCAGAAATCAGGGAGCTCCTCACTATCCACGCTGAAGCTTAGATCATTCACCAGATTAGTGAAACACAACGTGACACATTACACGTCACATGGGGATCTTTATTGGATGTGAACACACACACATATTCTGGAAAATCACTGGCAGTTTGAATGAACCACATCAAATGATCGCTGAGCACAGTATTCCTGTATTTTCTGTGTGAAAGAGGCTAGATAGATATATAGAATGATGTCAAAACAAACAAATAAAAGGAACCAGACTAAATGATAGCACTGAACTGAAATCACAGCGAATCATTGATATAATTTAATCTGTTATAATGAAGGAAAAAGACCTTCCGTCATGAGTTCTCATGTAAGGTGTGGGGTTGGGGGGTTTGGTTTCTAGAGCGACAGACATCAGATTCACGGAAAGAGCTTGCTCTGGACCGAACAAAGCACGCAGATGTTCCTCATTGCGGCTCATCTGCATTCTAATAAATGAACAGGAATGCAATCAGCTGCCATAGTTCTTCCTCTCTGCCTACAGCCAACACACACTTACTCATCCACACACACCACAAACACATACTCCAACAGTGTGTCTAGAGCACGCAATCACAGGAAATTACAGCACCTGGCCTCTTCTCTCCTCTGATACTCTCCTGCTACCCGCTGACTGCTCACTCGGACGTCTTTTTATATCTATCGAGTTGTAGCTCAGAGGGGAGGTATAAATATGTGAGTTTGAGCATTTATGACACTGAGGAAAAAAGGGGCAAGTGGGTGTTTTAAACATGGCAAAAGATAAAAGGGCTGGAGACATAGGGATGTAAATCCAGAACAAAACTAAGACTTCAACATATTGCACATCTCTGCAAAGGCTCAAATTCTTTTCATGTTCGGCTTCAGATTTATGTCAAACACACATGGCCTTGAGGACTTGGCAGCATCGAACGGAACTAAATTGTTTATTTATTCCTCTGAGGATGGAATAACTGTGGGCTTCCCCGCCAATATGTAAACCACTGGGTACTGAGCGAGCAAAAGGTAATTGCATTAGGACATGGCTTTCATACCCACAATTCCTCTAGAGGACAGTAAACGAGGCAAGCTGGTGGAGGGTGAGGTGGATGTTAAAGGAGTTACTAGTCATCAAAAAACTGTCCCCATATTATGATACCCTTTTTTGACACTATTATGGGTATGAACCTTAACTGTAACATAAAGTTGTTCACACACACAACAAATAACAGATTTCCTACAATATACTGTATTGGTTTAGAGGTAAATATCCACCTCCACCAGTGCTCTTTTTACTTTTCTGTCTTATAAAGTATGCAGTTTGTGCTGAGGGAAAGTGTGTAATGAATTGAGAACAGGTTTGAGTATTCATTTATTAATCGGTTCACTGCAATCGCTAGTTTTGATTCTATAAGGCTGATAAAAACACACATGACATGACTGCTGAAATATTATTAGGGATATTAGGGCTTTTCACACTTGAAATAGTTAACCCTGGGTCATTTTAATCAGAATCATGCGATATCTTGGTTCACGTTTACCAATTTCAGTACATTCACTTAATAATTCATAAGCTGATGGTTCACACTGTGCATGACTTAACTTCTGTGTGAATGTTTATATTTGCAGTGTCAGTGGCATTGATTGGGTGAATGCAGCACTCAAGCTTTTACATGGTGGTTCTAGAAGTGGCGTGGACAAAAATGAGCAGGCACTAACGGGCTGAGTCCATTAGCGTCGCACAAATCCCATAAGTCACTGGGGATGGGGGGGTTATATTTGCCTTAAACCAGGAATACGAGCCAGTGGACATGACACATGCAACTTGCAAACTTTGTGCAAGAGTAACTCCTAATCTCGGTAGATTCACTAGACAGTGAAAGTAAAAACCGATGGAGCTTTCAACATCTGATTCTCCATTAACACCATAGCAATATATCTCTTGTGGCCCGAACATAACCTAATGAAAAAAAGAGAAGAAACAAGCCTATCTCGGTCTCTTTTGTTTTTCATTTCATTTATGACTAGTGCTCATTTTGTATTTGTGTTTGCATCATTTTTTTTTTTTGCTAATTCGTTATTAATACGCAAACACACGAGAAAACAAGTGCAGTTAGTTGCCAGCATCAGTCACAACACTGATAAAAACAGGCTAATCTTTGAGTGGACGACTGGCAACAGCTGGTCTTAAATTCTTTAGACATCGCACACTACACAACTCTGAACATTGAAAGCCTGCACTTGGAACGGAAAAGTCTTTCTGATACTTGCGGGCTGATGGATGATTTCTCTCCCATGTCAGTGTGAATTATTAAAAGTCAATTTCACAGAATTATGCATTGCTGCTGTTTTTTCTAACACACATCTGCAAATTGCAGTCTAACCGAATGGGTGAGCACACATAAATTCACATGCACAACAGCGTCCTAAACATCTAACACTGCTCTCAATCAAACTCTTACATATTTGAGTTATTTAAGATATTATACATGTTCTATATACTACTCATAACCAATACAAATAACAAACATTGTTTTGTCATCAGAGTGCCTGTCAAGGTTTTTCCTGAATGGGGTTTATGTAGACTATTAAGCTTAAAATTAAATGGTCTTCACTTACATTACTTTGTATTTAGTTCAAAAGCATTTGATATTTTCTACCTTCAAACTCTGAAAAGAATGCATAGTCTTTCTGTGACTGTCAAAACTACTTTAATACCCAGCACGCAACTGTTACAAAGCATTTGCTGCAACCTCATGTAAAAAGCGTTGCTTCTAATTTACGAGTGTGAAATGTTTCTTTATCAGAAGTTAAAGTGGGGTTTAGAACAATGATAACCCAGGGTTGAACACAGTGTGAAAAGCCCTAATAATTCTCAGGTTAGCAAACAGTAATCTACACCATGAGCCAAAGATTTGTCAGTGGTACTGTATATTACTGGCTCATGCCCAGTAAAGAGGATTTTGCGACGCCTCTGGTGGGTCTGCTGTTTGGTTCTTCATTAATACAGAGAAGAACTTCTATATTTTGCACTGCAGAATGGCAGTAACTAGCACATCTTTCAGTCTGATGGGTCATTTGCAGTCGACTCTTCTCAGAGCGCATATGAACATATGGGCAATTACGCTTTTGGTTTTGACTCATGTGAAATTCAAACTGCAACTTATTGATTTTTAATACAGCACCATTTCTTTTGCTTGAACATGGTTGCTTAACACATTTAAGCATCTGTGGCCTGTCTTAGAGGCGCCGAAATATACAGAGCTAATTTATTTAGCAGGGATGGGAAAGCCTCGGTTTACAGTCTAAATCAGACGGCAAATTACCTCCAAAATTGCCATATTAACCCTTCTTTAACTACAAAGTTAAAATCGTTGGTACTCGGGTTGTGCTTATTTTCCTGCCACTGCCAGTATTTCACTAACATTTACACTGCTGGTTAAAATTTTGGAAGCAAATTAAGTCATTAAGTAATACTATATATATATTTCTTCAGCAAAGCCACATTAAAAGAATAGTTAATCATTTACTCATCCTCATGTCGTTTCAGACCTGAATGAGTTTCTTTCTTATGTTTAACATAAAAGAATATTGGAAATCACACAGTTGATGGAAGTCAATGCGGACCAACAAGAGTTTGGCTCTTCAAAATATCTTCTTTTGTGTTCAACATTGCAAAGAAACGTATACAGGTTTGGTACAAAGTGAGGGTGAATAAATGATGACAAAATGATCAGTATGACCCAAAGTGACCCAAATCTTTTGTAACAACGCAAAAGTATTTCCTGTTTTGAATAAATGCATTTTTATAAAAATATTAATATTCAAAGAATCATGAAAAAAAGGTAGCACAACTGTTTAGCACATTATTAAACATTTTTTACTGCATTTTTGATCAATCAAATTTAAGAGTTTGAATTTAAGAGTTTTCTTTCAAAAACATATAAAAAAAAAAATCTTCCCAACCCCATACTTTTGAACGTGTAGTGCAGGCTTCATCAAATCTTACCCTGGAGGTCCAATATATTGCAGAGTTTGGATCTAACCCTAATCATGTTAATCAGTGTATAAGGATCATTAAAAACTCACAGGTAGGTGAGTTTTTATCAGGGTTGGAGCTAAACTCTGTAGTGGATTGGACCTCTAGGGTAAGATTTGATGAAGCCTGGTGTAGTGTCTCTGCCGTTTTAAAAAGACAAAGATAAACCACGCCTGTGTGCAATGAACTAGTGTACACAAACAGACTATAGAGGAGAGCAGGAGCAGGAAGTCATGAGTCTGCCATTCACAGGGAAACGGCATAAACTACAGACTCATAAAAGCAGCTTTATTACGGAGGAGAGTCTATTTGTATAAAACATAACATTTATATTATATATATAAACATCAATTCCACCTCTCACCCACGCACACAAGTGGCTATTTGATTTGAAAGGGGCACAAGCATCTTGGGAGCACTTTGTCACTGCAGTAAACTGCCCAGAGTGCCTCTCTCTCCTCAAAGCCAGACATGCTGGCTTACAGCAGTCTCATTAAACACCACATCTACAGGAAAGAGAGGAAGAGCGCGCTAATAAGTGCGAGGAGGGAGATTTAGAGACTCTAGGTCAGTCTCATCCTGGTTTTAATCTGACACTGATAGAATGATCCTCACATGCTGTTACACTGAGGAAGCTAATCTGTGCGCTAGAGCTAGAGGAGATTTCTCCTTCTCTTTTAATTAAAACACAGCAGGCAGGATTAAATGGCATCACGGCTGCTTTCTAGTGGATGCATTTGGCCCTGGAAAATGTCAGCTCTTCAAATGTCAGCACCCGGAAGCTCTACCGCCACTACGGTGGCCAAACCGGACAAACTTCATACTCACCGATCACTTTTACGAAATAGGCGTCGGCCTCGAAGTTGTTCTTCAAAGAATGGATGACGAGCTCGTCCTCTCCTTCCACCTTGCTGAGCACGATCATATCTAATATACCCTGCAAATGAGAAATCAGAAACAATGTATCGAGCCCATTGAATCTCTCCCGTCTGATGAGCACTCATATCCTTAATGGACTCCAGCAAGCTATTACGCTTCTTATCAGCCCCTCTATGCGGTCTATCGGTCTCGCTCTTAAGAACACGGTAACGCGGGGATCCTGTACAGATAGCATCCTAATACTGTGCTAATGATGACTAGCTGGAATGCTAACAGAATGAGACATGCGCGTGCTGTTTGTTTAATGAGCCTTTAGCTCCATTAGTTATGTAAGCATGAGGGAATTCGAGGTAATTGGCTATATTGTGATTACGGTGGGGAGAAGGTTGCGATACGCATGGAGAGAAAGGTCGAGGGAGGGAAAGAGTGAATCATCGAGGGAAAGGAATGGAGAGATGATGGCGAAAGATGGCGTGTGTACATAGATGCTCGAGGACTGTCTGCAGAGGTGAGACGTTTGAATTCCTTAGGTGAGCGCTAAGAAGCACACAAACCAATGGAGACCTTCATACATGGAAACGTGTGACTCATGCAAGCTTTCTACAGGAGACAAGTGAGAGATGAGAGTGTAACAATAAATAAGTAATAGAATCAGTAATCTCAATGTACTGTCTGTAATGGTGTAAACTTTCAGCAAAACCAGCTTCAACGCCACCAGCAAACTTGACACGGAATCAGTATGGAGGAATCTCACAAAACCTCAAAAGCACCAAAAAGCACTATTTTTCCAAAAAGAAAAAATAACTGAATTCTTATAAAAATTTTAAGAAATGATCAAATTACTACTGCTATAAAATTGATTAGAAATTGATTAGAAAAAGACTTGTAATTTCACAAAAGTTTTTTTTTGTGTTTTTGTGTCTTCTTTTGAACAACAGTTTCCACAAAAATATTAATCAACTGTTTTAAACACAAATAATACATTTCTTTTGAGCACCAAATCAGCATATTAGAATGATTTCTGAGGGACTGAAATTATGACGGCTGAAAATTTAGCAGTCATAAAATTTCATCAGCCGCTATAGGTACATAATGAGAAGAAATGTGCAGTAAATGGTAAAACTGTTTACATTAAAAAAACAGTGTGTTCACAATTAAGATAATAAATTAAAACAATAAAATAACACACACCAATTTTCTATATCAAGCAGAAAAATTAACTGTTTTGTACAGCTAAAAATAGCTAGGCTTAGATGAGACGGAAAGCTAGGCCCATGGAATTTACAAATGACTGTGCCAATTTTTACGTCAAGAAAAGATGCATATTTAAATGGCGTGTACATTGTAGTAGTAATGGTTTTTCAATTATTAATTGTATTAAAATATTGAAATTCTTTATAGTTATATAAAATGTGTGTGAAAAATGTCATGAACACAATGCCTGCAAGGCAAGAATAGTACATCTTAATGGTCCAATTTTAATGGTAAAAAAACATTTTTTTTTTTACCCTTAAGATTTCTGTGAGATTAAACCCATACTGCATAGAGATACTAGACATTAGAAAAGAGCCAGACACATTCATGTGTGTGCCTTGTGTAGAAAGAAAAGTCCAAATCAATGTGTCTGATCAAAAGAAACTTAGAAATCAATAATCCATAACAAACCAGGAGCACAAGTGATATACACATAGCTCAAGGGGGAAGAGACAGAACTGCCTCCAGGGAAGCTCCACTTAAAATACTAAAAGAAGAAAATACCTCAAACCATAGGCACCACCCTTAATACTGATCACCAGAAACAGCGCAGTGAATTACAGAAGACAGACAGAATTACATTCATTTCAACCCTTTGCCACTACATCTAAAAAAAATACTGAACATCACATACCAACACAATCTGAAATAAAATAAGTGTTTGGTCATGTCTCAAACAAGCATTGTTAGATGCTGTGTGCTTTTTAGTGTTACTTTTTGAATTAGCTTTTAATTTTTCTTTTAATTTAAGTCATTTTGTTACGTATTTGTGATTTTCATTTAATAACTCTACTTAGCATAAAGTTATTTTTGTTGTTGTTGTATTTTTTTATTACGCCCTTGCCAAAACAACATTTCTAATTTTGTAGTTTACAATTTTCATGTAGTATTTATATATTATTTTAGCAACACAAACATTTATTCACATCGGATTGGCTCAACAGAGACTGCTATATTATTGTATGGAAGAGTGTTAGACATCAGCGACTGGGGTTTTTGTATAGTTTTATACTCTCAATGTCAAAAGAAGAGAGTGCCTGTGTCACACCACAGGGTCAACATTACAGTCAAAGTAAATCAGATAACGACTAAAGCTCGGTATAATGCAGGTCAGCGAGACATCAACGAGATGAAGAAAGAGTGATCGGGGACACAGAAAGAGAGGGCGATCGAAGCAAAGGCAGCGCTTTAATTAAAGCGCCAAAAGCAAGGGGAAAAGGCCAACACTTACGTCCTCATAGATGTCAAAAAAAGTGGCCACAACAGCCTTGGGGATGGCACTGAGGTCTGACTGTTCCCAGTGCACACGAAACATGCGGCCCGCCTGCCGACAGCTCGCGTCATTACACGCCACATTCTCCAACAGGAACGCCTGCTGCTGTGTGCTGCTGAGACGGAAAGAGGAAAAACACCCGTTAATGTGAGTAGAGCTGAGAAACACAAAGCAAAAAAACGTGTCATGTTGAATTTAACCCTTGCTAATTAAGTTTGCAAGCACATAGCGAGCCACTGAACTTTGACCAATTAAAGAGCATGTCTGAGTCTGAACACTTCTTCAATGACAATTTTACACGCATACATGCACACTGCAGAGTACAGTAGAGGAGCTTGATGAATCAGTGAGACTGGAAAAGAGGTTGAAACTTGTGCGCTGAACTTTTGATCCCTAAATAAAAAAGGCAATTAAGCAGAACCTATTCCTCCCCATAATTCAGTGCTGAGTGTGGGGGGGGGGGTGGATCTGGGAGGCAGCAGTGAATTATGAAAGGAGATGCTTTTCTGCACTGCTCAACATCCCATCTGCCAGCCCTCTGCTTTATTCAGAACCCTTGTTTTATACCTTTACTTCGCTGTCTTTTCTCCCAGTAGTCCGATATTTACCATGTGACACTACTCAGAATTACACCGATTTCGACCTGGGAAGCTAAAAATAGAAACTGCATAAAGGTTTTTTCTTCTCCGTCTTCCTTCTGTTGTTTCTCCTTGGTTTCAGAAAAAGGAAATGCAGAAAGGACAAAGGACATATAAAACACACACTCCAGTTAAGCTACATAAAGATTGAGCTACACAAACAATCCAGCTCAAGCTTCAAAAGAAGTAGAGCTCTACCAACTGTGCATGCTGCCGATTAGCAAAGACAATTATTGACTTGTTTCTCAGTCTATAAAACAAAAATTGTGTTTACGGTCAAATCTATATCAGTACGCTACCATTCAAAGGTTTGGGGTTGGTAAGATGTTTTTATTTGAATGTTTTTCACAGAACTCTCTTAGGCTTACCAAGGCAGCATTTAATTGATAATGTGATTTGTTTTAAAAATGCTATTTCGGAATTTTCAACAGCCATTACTCCGGTCTCGTCATAAGTCATGGCATCTCATTTTGGTGAGATTTGATGGATTTTGGATGTATTTATTTAAAAGGAGGAATGTGTGTGTTTCTTTACAGAAGCAGCACAAGGAGATATTTCAGAAACGTGCATAGCATGACTGGAACAAATACAAGAATTGACTGGAGTGACCGTAATCAGCTTCAGTGGCCGTATCAGAGCCGGACTGCTCTGCAGACATTTGCAGTGTCTGAGCATTAATGGCAGGAAAAGCCCCTTATATTTGAGAGCGACCAAGTATCAAGTGTTTCCTAGAGGTTATAGTACATTGAAGAATGAACATGATCCATGTGAGCTTTAAATGCGAAGAAAAAAAAATCATTTCTATTTTAGTTTTGCAAAATATTCCTTTTTTTGAATTACCCTAAAAACCACCTCATGTAAGCATGAAAATACATGGGAGTAGGGCTGCACGATTTGGGAAAAATGCGATTATTAAGGTCAAAATTGCGATTTGCGATTGCGAAAATGCACACACAGATTACTAATTATGCAGAAATCTGTATTTCTCAACTGAGATACAGTATACAGTGCAATCTAGCAACAACTAATTAAAACTCAATTGAACAAAATCAAATAACAGTAACATCTTTTCATTACTGAATTAAATTACATCAAATTAACATTAAAATAAAATTAAAAAGTCAAAAGTACAGATAAATAAAACAAATACCCATTTTTATATTTGTACATGTTGTCCCAAAACATTTCAGCAGGATGTAACACATACTTAGTATATTTCATTTGGTATATCTTGTCCAGTGTGCCAATCATTTTCTCAAATCCCTCTTTGCTAAAAGTGCGTTCACAGCTGAGGCGACTTGGGAGAATACATCTCACTAGTCACGTGTAGTTGGATGCTTGAACATGTCGAGTCTACATCGGTTTCACACTGCACGCGTCAGCAGGGCGCAGGTAGCGCTTTTTTTTCTCCGCCCATGTTAACGGATGAGAGCACATGGGCGGCGCAAAAGCACTTAGCAGGTGGAGAGTAATGACATAAATCAAAGCACATGGCGCGCAGTGTTCGAGAAGAATAATGGAAAATACAACAGAAAGATGCTTGTCTATTATGCGTTTTTTGTCTACTGAAAGTCTTCAAAAAGATGTTTAGTCAGCTGAAAAATCAGTATGTTGTTAAATAACTGTACAATCCATTCAACGCACTTTACTTCTATCCCTCACAGCTTCATTCATTCCCTTAAAAAATTAAATATAGCACTACTCTGACTAAGGTCTGTGCAGTGATTTTATCCATCTCAACCCAAATGATTGACAGGTCATGCTCAGGTGATCTAATGGAGCCCACTACAACAACTACTCCGCTCAATACACTCTCTCTCTCTCACACTCACCTTCTAAGACCGCAAATAATATGAATAATTCTTGAAACTCAAATTCAACTAGGACCATGAAAATGAATATGCCAGTTTAGTTCTCTGGGATGGTCTGGCAGGCGATGACACTTCCTGTGCGGATTGTGTTGGTCAGTCTGGAGCTTGGTCCACTAATCTGTGCATTTCACAGCCAAAGCCTCTGTGCACCTTTCTGGCCGCCCGTCAGCGCAGGCCGATTTGTGGGGGGTAGGGCTTTGCCAAAGTCATCCAGCCAAGCGAGCAGACTTTGTCCCCTCACAGGATTAACTGACACCACACTTACTGCAGCGCCAAGAACCACTGCTTTACTGGAGCCTTCGCAGGTCCAACCGGCTGCCGCGCACAGAAGGAAAGTTTTTGTCCTTGTATTTGGCTGTGAAACTGTCATGACTGCCAATTTAAAGACTAGTAGCTGAAACACATCGGTGCATTTGGACAGAAACTGTACTCAAAGCACATAGACAGTTGTGTGTGTGAAGCGGAGTGGTAGGTGTGTGTGAGTCCATTCGTTTTTAAGAGCGTTTCAGCATCTGGTTACTGGGCATGCAGGCCCTACTTCCTGTCCTCTCGCGCTCTCACTGGAGCACGGTCGTGACCAGTGGATCGCTGTGCCAACTGCACACCCATGAGCACACACACGCACGCTCCTTGCTTAATTGGGAGCTTTGGACCCAACACCACGGCAAACCCAGCAGGGGAAGAGCAGGCCAGAGGCAAGCCCATGGGCTGACCTCTCCCTCCAACTCTGTCAACCTCCCTTTATTTTTCTCTCTTTCTAAAGCAATAGAGGGATTTGACTGTGCCGTTTCCGGACCGCTGTACAGGATCGGCATCAAAACCTGAATTTTTGAGAATGTCAGTTATCCAGGTCACAAACAGGGAAAGAGAAAGTGAAAGACAAGCGTGTTGAGAGGGACGGCAGGCGGCAGGTCTGGAGATTCTCTGAGGGGTAAGATGACAGAAGCAGAGAGATCTCGTCCCCCCCAGGCATCTCTTCAATACCGGTCCACCCACTCTTCCTGAGGCTTCTTTCTCTCTCTCTGTTGCCATATGTGTTGGGCTACATCTTTTTTCATTTTGCTCTCAAGGGCAAAAACAAAGCATTCTGAAGGGTGGATGGTGTTTCGATCATTCGCTACCTCTGCTCTCTCACTGAAAATAGTATGCTTGTGAATAAGGAAGGAGGAAGAAAGAGGTGATAGACATGCAGAAAATACTGTACATAGGAGGCGGTAGATAAAATGATAGATAGGTAGATTGAATGATAGATGGACAGACACAGTAAATTCATGAATCAGTTCTCTCAATCTAAACAGTCACGTGACTGAACAAACGGCACTCAGCAGTTTGAGTGAGAGATCCAGAAACAAACTAAACAACAGTAGAACTGACATGCTAATACTTCAGAGTAATCATCTATGACAACAACCAAGCTTACTACAAGCTCTCCATGGACTCCAAGCGCTTCGTGTAGACTACATGAACGAATGAAGACATCATTACCAGAGAATTGAAATTGGATCAGCTTAGATAAGAGTGTTGTTTAATGCAAAAAGCTACATTTTTCCAATCGGCTGATGTAGATTTTTAGAGACCTTTCAAATTAATCCTCCTATCTGAAGTGAAGGAAATAAATCTTTGCTTAAACGTTTGACAGGCCTTTAAATTTTAATCGCCTGCTACATTTTCAGATGCCATTCTATCTTGAAAGTAAATGGGAACACAGTCCAGCACGATGGATCTGATGCTCTGTCAGGAGTGTGAAATATTGACACGTATTGACATTTATCTTCCATCTTCGTGAAATCAAGACGTCTTGGTGGAACTGCAACTAATCCTGACTGACAACGAGACAAGTATTTCAAAAAACATGCTCATGAGATGGGCGGCCATTGCCTAGCAACTAAGTGCCGTGTTGCTGCAGCAGCTATAGATTTCAGCTTGAGCCCTAGCTCAGCCAGGCCAAATAATTCAATGTACGAATAATTCAGCACTGAGGTATATGGTAAATAAAGAGGCTGCTGCCGATGTGAGGAAAAAAAAAAAAAGATTCAGGTCTCATGCACTGCAGGTGTGAGATGCACTCTGTATAAACAATGAGACGTCTTTCTGCAGTAAAAACACACACCCATTTACCTCAAACTGCTAAGCATAATAGCAAATGCAATCGTGTCCCAATGCGTGTGTGTCCAGGTCTTTCCCTCACGGTAGTCTTCTGTCTCGTCCCTCATAAAACTCAAGCACTTCTATTAAGAGGTAATCCTGACATCATAAAGAAGTGTGCGATTGATGGCATTCAATTAAACATGCATTAGCTCAGCCTAATGGATCTCTCTGATTTCGCTCTTCTCTTCTCATACAGCTTTCAATGCTCCTGGAGACCCTTGGTTGTTCATTCCACCCTTTTCTCCTTCTCTGGCCCCCTCTGAGCATTATAAAGGACTGCTTTTCCCCAGCAGGTGTTTTTGAAAAGTAATACTGCTCGTTGAGCTGTGCAGGGGCTTCCTGTGGCTAAAGACATGTGTTTTTCTGGGACTAATGGCTGGTGGTTTACACTCTTCTTCTGTTCATTTCTCACCTTACATTGGTGGGTTGCACTTTATTGGCCTGGTCATATACTGTAGTATGCCTTATTCTGAAGCAATATTTAAAGGAATAGTTTTTAGTAGTACCTTTCCAAACATGTATGAATTTACTAGGGGTGGCACGGTTCACAAAACCCACGGTTCGGTTTGTATCACGGTTTTAGGGTCACGGTTTTTGGTTCGGTACGGTTCTTGTTATTTTTTTCGTTTAATCTTTAACACACCAGAAATGTACTTCACCATATGATATATAGCTTAATTATCCACAACTTAGGATACAGTATTTAAAAAGTTATATCATGTTATCATGCGTAAACTGAATTTGACTTGACTTTAAGCACATTATTGGGAACATCTCTGAGGAAAGATAGGTGAGATTTTGATACAGCAAGAGGAAAGAAGATGATTTCAACATGCTTTTCATTTATTTGGCAAAAAAAGGAGAACATGTATTGCCATTTACATGAATGTATGTGCCTTTTTATCACACAAAGCCCGCCCGCCCCACAAAAATAACAGAGTTCGCGCGAGCAGGTGAGGAAAATGAGTGCAGGAATGATCTCGTGCGAGTGCTTGAATGTGAGGGTTTGAGGGTTTGAAATGAGCTTGCGGCCCCGTTTCTTCGCATGTACATCTGTTTTCCTCTCGCAGAAAGGATTTACCGCGCTTGTCAGCACCATTGGTGTGCTCGCTTATTAAAGGCATAGATTTGCCGCCATAGATTAAGTGTGTTTGATTAAGTTGCTGCTGCGGCGGGGCAGAGGATCGCGATGCCGGCTCAGCGTAGTGATGTCTATCGGCCATCTGCGATCGACGATGTCATCATCTATCGACCCAACCCTAGTTCCCACACACCAGATTTATACGACGCTGTCATCCAACTCCGGGCAGCCTTCCTTTTCTGCCCCACTTGCCATTTCTACACGTACAGTATTATGACCTGCAGCACTCACTCTACACCGTAGACACCTCAATTCTTTTGCGGGAAATGGAAACACAATGACGTCACATACGGGGCACGAGGCTACACTGCGCATGTCATGAACCGTCAAACCGTGCGACGCATGCATGCACCGAACCGAGGCAAGAGAACCGAACGGTTTGGTTTTTTTCATGAACCGTGCCATCTCTAGAATTTACATTAAGATATTTTGAAGAAAGTTTGTAACCAGGCTGTTTTGGGTCACCGATGATTTCTATAGTAAGAAAACAAAAATACTATGGAAGTAAAACTTTTTTTTTCTTCAAAATATCTTCCTTTGTGTTCGACAGAACAAATAAATTCATACAGATTCGGGCGAAAAAATTATGTTTTTTCGTTTTTCCACTAGTATTTCTAGTTTTCGTCTGTTTGGGGGTGGGAGGGTTGGCAGTCAGCATGTCGTTTGCGCTGCCTTGTTGAGCATAGCACTGAAAACATTATATTTTACACACTTTATTCTCTTTATTTTTTTTTCCAAATATAAAAGTATTAGTCTGAATCGTTCGGTTCGTAATGCGTAGCGAACCCGAAAGCCTCGTACCGAACGGTTCAATACGAATACGCGTATCGTTACTCCCCTAGCATTCAGACAACATCTTTCATACTTTTTTGCACATTGACAGTTGTAATTGTTTGGCAGTGAATGGGACAGTCTCAAGCCTCCCAGTTTTCATCCAAAATATCTTAAATTGTGTTCTGAAGATGAACTAATCTTTTACAGGTTTGGAATGACACCGGGGTAAGTGATTAAAAAAAAAATTAAATATTGGCATGGAGTATCCCTTTAAAACCATCCTGTAAGTTTCAGAAATCTAAAATTTCTTATTAGTTTAAAAACATCTTATAATGAGTTGTGGAATATGCCATAATAGGTAAATGACGAGACAAATGCAGGTCTATGCAGAAACCAAATGAGACAAAGACAACAAAATGCTGTGCCAAGTGCTTATTGCCAAGTTGAGGAAAAACTGTATTTTTAATGAACTTTCAGACCGTGTCAGTAAGAACTTGGAGCTTTGTTCACATCATTTTACCTCGAATTCATTTACAAACAAGACCCTGGATTTTCAGAAACACTGAAACTAAAAGTTTTATTATGTGGTAACTATGGATTTGTCTGTTGTTTCAGTTGGTTTGATATGTACTTAATATGTACTGAGTTTTTAACCTAAAACACAACAGCGTTAATCTATGAACATCTAAGTTGTTCTTTCATGAATATAAGATGCCTGCCAATTGAACTAACTTCCCCTGAACTCCAACTTGAAAAGTGATTGACGAGGAGGTGGAAACTCCAAATATGGCAACACATACTCGGGTAGCGGAACTCAGCTCAGAAACTGCCCACTTAAAGAAGCGAAACGCTCACGTCTGCTTCTGTGTAAGTTGAACGGTGCTTTGCAGTGCAGGTCAGAAGAGACACCGAGGTGAGGAATAGGAGAGAGGCTCACCGAAGCAGAGAGGTGATTAGAGCAGTTCAGAAACACAGAGAGAGAAACAGAGCGAGAGAAAGCACGATAAAGTCTCTCAGGAGGCTCTGCAAATCCAGAACACACCTGCTGGCCCACAAGATGGCCATCCACCTGCTGCCTGACTACAGATCAGCTCACACCTCTACACTCCACCAACACACATTTCATTACAGCGCTCCTCTGCATCTGAACCGCCATGAAAAGATCCTTGATAGAGATGTCAGAAAAAATGTGATCCAGCACTTCATAATTGTAACATCTGGATCAAGTCCACTCTAATCACCAGATAAGTGTTCTTGGCAGCTCCGGTGGTGGGTAGGGAAGAGCGACGAAAGGTGGAGAGAGACAGACAAGCAAAGGCCTGGCTACTGTCTCGTCCGCAGCCTCACGTACATGACAAATGGATTTTCAGTGCGGCCCTCCGGCTGTTTAGCTGTGCTTTCCTCTGCTGATTCTATTTGAATTGACAAATGAAAATGAATTTGATTTTCAACGGTGTCCTTTACATTAAAATTCATTAGGTCTTAACGGGAGCAGAGACGATGTCTAGTCTCATCGGTATGACACAGCCAATTACCATTTAAAGAAAAGTCTATAAAATAAAACCAAACGGAGTCAGTTTTACGTACTTCGGAATGAGCGTGCAACCCCTTATGCCCATCCAAATATCTGTGCCGCAGATCAACGCATCATTCCTCTTCTCTGACAAGCCCTGGTGGGCTTCCCGAGGCTGCTGATGCAGAACCTTAATTAATTTTCAGCCTAAATGGGCAGGAATGGGGAGGGGGTGGGTCCATTAGCCCACGGCATAGCAGCGGTCCTATCGAGTGGGTCATTTGCATGGCAGGAGAACGACTTTGATGTACAAAGCACAGTGACAGGAGAGAAAGAGAGAGTTAGTAATAGATCAAGAGAAAGGAGGAGTGTGAAGGAACTGGAAAACACCCCGATAATGGCCCTCTTGTGTGTGAAGGAGGGGCTGCTGGCAGGCGGTGTAGGAGTCAGCGTATCTGACGGGATGAGGTGAGGAACAGGACTAGCCTTAAGCAAACTCAATCATACATGGCTGAAGCCAGAGTCCCGGCATGCAGCAATAGAAAAGTAGGGTTTTTTCTCCTTTTATGTCAACACATGGACATGTATAGAGACACTGCGTTAACATACTTGTCTCTGTGTACATTTACAAATTTGTTTTTGATTTAGAGCACAAACAAAGTCCTTTTCTCTGCCCTTATCTTTGCACCATAATCATTCTTTATTCTCATGAGTTGTTGTCTAATGTGTGCCTCTCTTTTCCTCTCAGACACAGAGGACAGTTGATTTAATTACAGCTAGCAGCCACTTCATTTCCGGAGGATGGTTAACTGCGTGCCAGGAGCAGAGTGGAACGCAATGTTGCGATCTGTACTGCTTAAAAAGACTGATTGAGAGAGACTAACAAACATGAATGCAACAAATAAATAATACATTAAATTAATTAACAAAATCCAAACATTTTCATCATCGGATACGCATTTACTTGAATACATTTTTATAAATTATATAAGTACAGTCAACAAAAAAGCAATGTGTTTAACATATAGTTATGAGTCTAATTTGTTTCATTCCATATTGTTATATTAAAAGGTTAGTTTACCCAAATATTAAAATTCTGTCATTAATTACTCACCATCATTTTGTGTCAAGCCTGTAAGGCACAAAACACAATTTAAGATATTTAAAAAAAAAAAGTTTGACCTTCCACAGACAGCAACAGAATTTCAAAATTAAAGGCCCAGAAAGGTAGTAAAGACATCGTTAAAATAGTCCATGTGATGTCTGAGGTTTAACGACTGTCATGGACGTATGTCAGTGAAGTTATTTTTTCTTTGTGCACAAAAACATTCTCAAAGCTTCTTAAAATTAAGGTTGATCCACTGATATCACATGTACTATTTAAACAAAGTCCTTAAAGGGATAGTTCACCCAAAAATTACAATTTTATGTTTATTTGCTTACCCCCAGGGCATCCAAGATGTAGGTGCCTTTTTTCCTCAGTAGAACACAAAGATTTTTAACTTTAACCGTGGCAGTCTGGTAGTCATTTAATGGAAGTGGATGGGCACCAAACCTATAAAAAAAAAAAACATTCACAGACAAATCCAAATGACACCCTGTGGCTCGTGACGATACATTGATGTCTTAAGACACGAAACGATCGGTTTTTGTAAGAAACTGAACAGTACTTGTATCATTTTTTTACCTCTGATAGACAACTATGTCCAAACCGTCTCGGGCTCGCGCTTTGGCGTAGGATACGCAAATGCTGGAAGTGATCTGTTGTGAACTCGTGCTTTGGATACCCAAACGGCGGAACGCTGTTGTGAACAGATCACTTCCGGCGTTTGCGTATCCACTTCCATTAAATGACTACCAGACTGCCACGGTTAAAGTTAAAAATCTTCGTTTGTGTTCTGCTGAGGAACTACCGCTGCAGAGGAACTAGTGCTGCACACTAGCGTCAGGATCAATTGCAAATATCTACACAGATTCCAGATTCCATGATTTTGGAATAATTTGGCAAAGTAGACAGTTTCTAACTTCTGCTTGATCCCCCATTATGAATGCTGGATTAGTGAAAGATCTCATGTTTGCCATGAAACTTCCAAAGAAATTAGCTGTGATCAAAGTGAAAGCACATCTCACAGCTAACACTACGGAAGCTAAAGGTAATTCTCTTGCTGATGTGGCTGCTAAACAGGCTTGATCATATGCAAATATGCAGGTGTCACAGCACAGAAGACACTTCTGCCTCCTGTATCAATTATTGATCTGTACAATGACATCCCACTGTATGAAGCATGGACTTGGTTAGACAAAGGAGCCACAGTGAATTCATCTTGTTGCTGGACCAAAGGAGGAGAGACAAGTAGGAAAGCTCCTGAATTACTGCTGCCATATTTGGCTCAACAAATACACAATTTGGGTCACAGTGGTCCAGCAACAATGAATCACAGGTTCTCAAATAAATGGTGGAATCCAAAATTCAGAAATATAGCCAATGAAACTGTAAAAAGATGTGTTACATGTAAAAAAATTATGAACATTATGAAAAACAAACCATTAGAGCCTAAGTGGCAGGGACCACATCAAGTGATGTTAATTACAGCAGCTGCAGTTCTGTGTCAGGGAAGGAGAACCTGTTCCGCCACCTACAGGGATAGGATAGGACACACAGATCAGTGAGGAGTCCAGGGGGCCAACTCTGCGGTGAAGATCTCCCTATAGGCCCTCCCCATTTCATTAGTCCAACCTCACCTCACTATTTCTTTAGTTGTCATGGGAATTAAAAACTAGGGAAAGAAGGAACAACAAGACTAGACTCAGATTTGAACAGAGGATACAACAATAGTTTGGATTCTTTTAAAAAACAAATACTGCTCTGTCGTCTTTTGTTTTCTTTCTTACTCTGTGCAGATAACCCTTGATGGCTGTACCGAGACCCATACACATCAACACCGCTTCAAAGAACTCAAAGAACTAAAGATTGCTGAGCCAACTCTTTATTCAGGATAATTCTCTTCATGTGCTGCTTAATCAAAGTAGTCTGCATTGTCTCTCAGCACAGCAGAATATATCGGTTTGAAGAGGGAGGAGTACATAGAGGCATGAACAAATGGCAGATATTGAACAGGAACTTTTGTTTAGACTAGACTTTTCCCAGCCTAGATCTTAGTTAGTGTAAGTGTTACTTAAATGCACAGGTGCTATAGAAACCTTAAAGCAAAAGGCACAGCTGAAGCTTGAAAGGATTGGCATTCACACTTAGCTCGGGAAACTTAAACAAATTTTCTGGAAACTAATAAAAGGCTACTGTCTCACTATGAGCTTCCTGTTAATAGCAAAATACATGACTTTAAATTTATACTGTTATATGAAAACTTGTGTTTAACCATTTATAAATTTGTAATCCTACAGATTGGACGCTTCATGTCGGGCTGTCCATAAGACTGTCAGGCTTTATTCTGCAATAACCTACTGGCTGTACATTATCCCGCTTATTACACAGCTTCTTGCCCCAAAAGTAAATAATAAAACAACAAATAATTAATATAATACAATAAATAAATAATTGTTTTAACCGGGGAGTCAGTCGAGTCATCATCTATCCACTGCTGAAAACTTTAGTTTTTTCCATGCATGTTGAAATTAACGTTGAAGTCCTCCATTTTAACTCGTGGTTAAGCATTTTTAAGCCAAGTGACAGTGGAGTGAAAGGTATTACTAACAGTCAATTTGATTCGTTGTACCCGTTGTTATCTGTAAATAACAAACCTTGGAATGACCAATCAGAATTGAGTATTCCACTAAGTCGTGTAATAAAAAAAGAATAATAATATCCTCATTCTGAAAATTTCCTGGAATTTCTTGGAAACATTCCTGCGTGACACACTCCCTCTTCCTGCAGTATGCTATTTAAACCAATCAAAACGCAGCGCACTTAAACAGAGCGAAGATATGATGCCCGTAAATGTTGTCAGTAAAGCTGGCTCAATCATGCGCTTTGTGCTTTCATTTGTGTTTTCGGTAACTTACAGTAAAGGTGAAATAAGCTGCGTTTTATCCTGTCAGTTTTCCACCGGACCCGCTCCCCCGTCAGTTTTGTGTTCTGTGCGAACCGCACGATTCAAATGCTCTGCTCTCCACCCAAATTTAAAAGCTGTTGTCGGTTAATGAAGATTTGCAGAAAGAACTCGCGGCTATATTGGACTCTTGTCATGTCAAACTGTGATAAAACTTTTAGTTTTGTGGACGTCACCATCTTTTATATTACTTCAATCACAGTTGCTATGGCTACTGGTAAGGAATACCGGCTTGACTCCCGTTGCTCGTTCATACAAACAATTCTAAACTGAAAAAAAACCTGAACGCTACTGTGTAAACGAGACAATTCCAGACTCACACCGGTAAAGAAAATATGATTGTCAATCCTGCATTCTGCTGCTGTGTGAATGCAGCTTTTTTTGTTATATGCACGCACACACGTTATTTTTTTAATTTGTCATAGAGACATCTGTTCTAGAGACATTTTGTTACACCTTTACTAGGTGATTTTTATTATTTTTTCACCTTACAGTATGAGACATGTTACAGGTCTTTGATAAAGAGCTAATTGTTTTCCTTTGGAAAAATGTTTCAGATTCACACTGTAACATGTCTGTGTCAAAATCGTGATTAAAATCAAAATCGCTATATTGTCAAGAAAATCGTGATTCTCAGATCGCATCACATATGCACCCAGAGTCTTGTCAGTCTTTTTGAAAAAAGGAAGCTGAACTTGCTTTGTTATTGTTCATGTGTTGGTGTTGAGGTCCTGCATTATAAGCAAACGTTTCAATGGTTCACTGACTTTTCATGCTAATTTTTCAAATTAAAATAAAACATTGCTGCACATTGCTTTTCTTTTTATATCCAGACGGTATGAAAAACAATCTGCAGACTTGAATGTGTAAATTTCAGACACAGCACTGGAGTGAATCCTGTACCTAAAGTAATCACAGATTCTAGCCTATGCCTTGGAATATATGACCCAAACAAGATTTGTACCGCAATTTTTGCCGCATAAAAGGAAACAGCTTAATGTGGCTTAATGTACCTTAACAACAACCGGGAGAAACCAAACTTCTGTCCAATTTAATTTTTATTAAATCCTTGCCACTGTCAAAAGAACAATGTCTTATTCAGTGTATAAAGTTAATAATATCATGTTAAGTATTCACCCCCATAGCCATTATAAGGAAACAGCTTAACATGATATTATTCACTTTATCTTTCGAAAATGGGCTCGATCTTTTGACAGTAGTTAGTGATTATTACAAGGAAGGGTTGACAGAAATTTGGGTTTCCCTTGTCAGTTTTTAGGTGCTTTAAGCCACGTTAAGAGTTTTAGATTGTCCCATGGAATATGGTATACTGTTAGTACCTGTTGTTCTGAGGAAAAAAACCAAAACATTAAACTTACAGTTGTCACATCTCACCAGTCACCTGTTCCCAGTTCAGTACTTACTGAGAGTGCGCAGTCACCCACAACAGTCACACGTTCCCAATCCCCTGATTTCTAACACCTGCAAGCAATCAAGGACACACTGTAAAGAGCACGCTCAGCCATTTCTTCTCACTCTCGTTCACCTGGAGGATTCTGAAAGATCGCTAAAGGACTGAGTCAACTTACTTCTCTCTCTCGTTCACCTGGAGGATTCTGAAAGATCACTAAAGGACTGAGTAAACTTACCTCTCTCTCTCGTTCACCTGGAGGATTCTGAAAGATCACTAAAGGACTGAGTAAACTTACCTCTCTCTCGTTCACCTGGAGGATTCTGAAAGATCACTAAAGGACTGAGTAAACTTACCTCTCTCTCTCGTTCACCT
>JAUMHQ010000059.1:15537007-15551479 GCA_032361165.1 Enteromius paludinosus
TAAAGTTAAAAATCTTCGTTTGTGTTCTGCTGAGGAAACAAAGTCACCTACATCTTGGATGCCCTGGGGGTAAGTAAGTAAACATCTAATTTTCATTTTTTGGGTGAACTATCCCTTTAATACCTTTCTGGGCCTTGAACATGGTAGATCCCTTGCTGCATGTCAGAAAGCTCTTAGATTTCATCAAAGACATCTTAATTTGTGTTTCGAAGATGGACAAAGGTCTCACAATGAACTATCCCTTTAAGTGCTTCTTAATGGAATAGTTCACCCAAAAATGAAAATTCTGTTATCATTTACTTACCTTCAAGTGCTGTACTTCCAAATCTGTAAGAAAATTATTTTTTCCTCTGAACACAAAGGAAGATATTTTGAAGAAAGTTTGACTTCCATATTATTTGTTCCCCTATCATAGACGTCAACGGTGACCCAAAACAGACTGGTTACAAACTTTCTTCATATCATTTTCAATTTTGGGTGAAATATACCTTTAAAGCTAAGAAGAACTGTAGTTTTGTCCTGCAAGGCCAAAAATGTTTCAGATGAAAATAACTAATTGGATAACTTTTTATGTTGTATAAAGTTTAATATTGTAACATTGTACAAAAGTACTTAATTTCCTGACAATTTATTTATAACTGAATGAATCCTTGCTAAAACAGTTTGAAAGAGATTCTACTGAAAGTGCTTTATTTAATGCGTAAAGACCAAATAAGAGCAAAAACTGTTTGTATGAAGAAGCAAACCTTTACACATCACTTGAGCTGAACCTGAATGTGTCCATTAGGAAGTTCCTGATAAGCTGGAAGCGTTCCAAAGAACAACACTGTGTCCAGATGTTTTATCAGGCTAAACAACGTCCTTGCCCGACACATGAAAATGAGGGGCGATGGAGCAGTCTCACTGCTGTCTACATAATCTCACCCTCAGCTCTGAGGTCAGAGGTCACTCTCTCGCTTTTGTGGCAACGGTTTATCTCTGCATCAGTGCAAAATGCTTGAGTCGAAAATGATTACACAACTTCTTAACAAAGCTGTATCAGAGGCACATGATCGCACTGCCGCTAATGATGAGATCTGAAGCTTTGCCTTCATGGAAAAGCTAACGGATTCTGATCAGTGGGTTTCGTACTGCCGAATGTGTTGTCAAATGAGGTCGAGATGCTGTGATTGTGTATTATTTACACGGCCATAAGTGAACAAAAAAATCAATGTGAGCAGAGCCGTGTGAAGATGAACAAAGCGAGTCCTCCTCTTAGCCCTCTTAAAGCGGTTTTATTGGTGAGTCAGAGGGCTGATGACCAAGCTCTTCTGCTGCTCTTCATTTCATCTGAAGCCAAACATGCATCTGGGCAAGACACCAGAGTGGAGGAGAGCCGAATGGGAAAGGAGGGGAGTGTGTAGGAGATGGGCCAGGTATTTGACATGTAATCTGCTGATAAAGAGAAGATTGAAAAGTGTGCTTGCTTAGCTGTTCTCTCTCTCTCTCTCTTTCTATCTATCTATCGGAATCAGACCAAGGGCGAATTCAACAGGCAAATAGCAGTGAGGGAAAACAAAGCTGGAGAAGGACACAGAAGCAGCAGAGTAGGTGGAAGGAAATGACAGGAAAGAGAATGCACACTTTGTTCTCTTGAGACGGCTGTAGTCGTGCCTAGTCACACTGTTAAACATCCATGGCAAATGTGCGCAAATTGTGTGAAAGCGTGCCACAGAATCAGTGCTGTTTGTGTAGCGATGTTGCTTCAAGTCCATTCAAATCGCAGATATGCCCCTCAGGCAGCAATTTTCAGTGTAGCCGATACATACAGTACACATACAGCTTACTCGAATGGGCAAAGACTGAAATCTTTAACACTCGTAGTCAAGATTATGTGTAAATAATGTTCCAAAGCAGCAATTTGTGATGTAAAGTACTGGTATTCTCACACTCAATTCAGGACACAAGACTGACAGGCAGCTTCTTTCTGTCTTCACTTGACGTTAAATGCATTTTGTGGTATAAATGGTTGCTTTGCCAAGAAATTCATGCAGATAGTAAATGAACAGTAGACTATAAAATATAAATGTCAAAAAACATGTACTGTACATATACTAATGTTATCTATGGATAACTTTAACAGCTTCAACAGGCTGCAACAGTTAGATACTGAAAAACTTCAAAGCACTCCTTTTTCTATGGCTTTTCATTTCTTTTTCTTTCTTTTTTTTTCTGACTCTCTTCGCACTCCCATTCAACTTCTCAATAAATAACTCTCAAATACAAATAAAACTCCAATAATACTCAAAATCTTTTTTCCTTAGGTTGATCCAGTTAATGCACACAGGTTGGGCTCCATTCTAACAGCTGCCATGTTGAGCAGCATTATTTCTCCCATCATTATTCTGCGAGTTGTCCGTCTCTTACACCGTCTCTGGTGTATATCTACTTTCAAAGTGGAGAAAGAGACAGATCAGTGAAGTATAAAGCTACAAAGCAATTCCTAAATCTCTCATAATGTTGACGTTGCTTCAGCTGAAAAAGACACTGTACTCTGTTTTTCCTTGCCCACAGTCATGTTCCCAGAAAGTGACACACAAAGAGACTTACACTAACACAAAATGATATGTATATGTAAACAGTGAAGGATAAAATGGGGGTGTGTGTGCTGGAGGTACAGATGATGGTCAGTGAGAGAAACGTACAGTGACTCCTCCAGAGCACCTCCATGTTAGTGTCAGCATGTGGGCTGGACTCATGTAGTCAGTGATGGACCGAGCCTTGACTTCCCCCAAAATTCTACCACTTCAGCAGTAAGTCAATGGTAGGTTTACATAGAACCATGTGCATTAGATGACATCTAACAGTCAAAATAATTCTCTCTGCTTCAAGAAGTGGAGGCAGAGGCGAATGATGTTCTAATGTTCAAGTCGTTTGTTTGCAATGAAGTCAATTCCTGATAGACAAAATGACAAAAAAGTACTGTTTTATACCCAGCTTCACACAGGAAAAGTTTAACCAAAATCAGAATTCATCATAATTTACTCACCCTCCTGTCATTCTAAATTGCTATGAGGTACTTTCCTCTGTTTTTTTAAATATCCACCTTTTTGATTCCCTAAAAGAGAAAGGTTTGGAACGCTGGGAAGGTTAATCTTTACACTCGCCAAATCTGCTGAAGACCATGTACTGTATGGCTCATTTAAAAGACGCGTGATGCTCTCATTTCAATTTTAAATGGATTCGACAAAGAAAATGTCTCTGGCTGGTTGGGTAAACTCTCTCACCCACACACTCGCTCAAAAAAAAACACTCACCAACTCCAACACACTCTATCACCTCAGAAACCATGACAACCTTCGCTAACAAAATGGGCTGGAGGCTGTTTGAAAGCATTTGGGGGAGAAAAAAAAACAAGAAAGAAACTGGCACAACATTACTCACATCTCCATCCATCACTCATTTCTAAACTGCAAAATGACCATGTGTTTGATGGGTATTGGCATGCTTGTTCTGACCTCATGAACATATCCCACTAAGCCATCCTCTAAACTCCTCATTTCAACAGTCACAAAATATGCAAAACCCTGTTTTTCTTTACTCAATTTTTCAATATAAATAAAAACAGAAATAGGAATATTTGTTATTTATTTGAATACAAAGACTCTTGATTCCACCAAGAGACCGGAGATTCATAGAAAGATCCTGTGGTCTTTAACAAGAAGGTTCATGGGAGTGTTTAGAGTGATCCAAGCACAGATTGGTATGAGATAAGAAAGTGGCCATCTGTGAGGAAAGGGGCTTTTAACATCCAGCTCCTTGCTGATGAGAATCAAATCACTCTCCTTGGCATCTTAGTCATTAGAGGCGACGATAATGACAATAGGCCGATTTGAAAATGCTCTGGTGTATCTCTGAGGTCTCTGGATGCATGATGCCTGATTACTGTGGAAGTGCTGATGATGAGATTGGCTGTGGGGTGATTAGAAGAGACTATAGCAGCACTAAAGCCTTAGGACACAAGGGGAAGGTTAAGCCTTTACTGACTTAAAGATTAGGTCAACCTAATGTATTAAGCATGAAGACCATAGACTAGAGACCACAATGAAGCAGATCATAAAAAAGCGTTTTTCTAGGATTCTGTGTGTAGGGCTAAAGTCACTCTCTGCGTGATTCGGACACAAATCCTCTATCCTTCAGGACGATGTGAAGTTGTCTTTGTGTTCTAAAAGCGTCTGGAGCATCTCTCACAGTCACCTGGGGGTCGGCAGCAGAGCCTCTAGTATCTTATCTCAATCAGAGAGCTGTTAATCCATCCATGCCCTTCCTGCTGCTCTTTCAGGCCTGTCTGTCCTCACTCAGGTCAGGCCAGATCGAAGACGGGTGACAAGCTTCTGGCTCTTTACAGGCACCTGCTCTCTCGCTTTTGTTGATGGCAACACTTAGCCAACCTTTACCCTGCCATTTATTCACTGTTAACATAACAGAGAATGAAGTGTGATGTATTATGCAAAAATGCTATTTTAAGCCGTTCAGTGGAAGAATAAATAAATGTATTATTTTTTTAATTTTTTTTATTATGTTTGATGCATGACAGAAATACTCTAACACATGCAAATTATCTCCACAGTCCATTTACAGAAAGCTGTAAAAACTCATCATTTAGAAAGTCATGTCACCACTATAAGTAAAATGCATCAACACATGAATGCAGCACACTCAGAAAGAGGGTGGGATAAGAGGTGGACAGGAAAAGTGTAGAAAGTCTCACAAAGTCTTGTTTTATCAGGACCATCCCAGAAATCCTCCAACTTAAGGTTTAAATTCTTTGAAGAAGAAAAAAAGAGAGAGAGAGAGAGAAAAAAAACCAACAACAAAACGCTGCTGTGGTTTGAAAAAACAGCTACTGTGGCAGTATCAAAAAGATCCTATTTGGATAAAAGGAAAAGTAATAAAGGTTGGGTTTTAGTTCTGGTTTGTTTCTTAGGAAGTAAAGTTCTTGTATGTTTGCAAAATTGTTTAAACATGACTTGCTTGGTTTAAAAATGTAATTTAAAAGTTTCTATGTTTAAGTTTTTATGTTTAACAGTCAAAACATAGTTCCTTTGTTTAGTGATTCAATATTGATAAAAAAAAATATTTTATTGCTAAAAATCTTTCTGAAAAGAAACTAATTTATTTTTTAACACACAAGTCACTGCCGTTGAGAGGCGGGTATTAACTTGTGTTGGATTTTAGTGAGATCCAATTTTAGTTCTCCACCCAAAACCCAAGATTTGTTTACATCTTTCCATTTGTAAGTGACCATTATAAGCATTGTAAGATAGCATTATGAAACAGGTTCAGTTTCATAATGTCTCCATTCATATGCTTCATTATTTCACCATTATCCCCATTAGTGTTTTATTCTGAACTTTGATCAGATCCTATGTAAACAGTACTCATTATTTGAGCAGAAATTTCACTGAATGTTCTCTTCTTCCTCCTCACAGTACTACAATGACTTTTGCTCCTACTTGAATAATTCTAGATAAATAAACAACATTATTTGTACTTGAGTACAGATTTGGGCTACCCGGCACTGAAGCTGACTTACCTACTACTGGTATTACGAAGAATGACAAGGGCATCAGGAAAGCCATCCATGTTGTAGTCTCCTAAGTGCAAGGTGATGGGAATGTCTGAAGACGGCACAAATCCCCACACAGAATCCTTCCTCCTGAAGTCCGTCAGCACTGGTACCCACTCCCACTGGAACAACAGAGGAAGACAATTCAGTTACATGAGCTGACATCCAGTACAAGAGATCAGCGCTAACCTAAAAATTCTTCAAATATTAGCCATATTTACAACAGTTCAATGCAGTTAACCACTACATGAAGTACAGTAGTACACAAAGTACAAAATTAAACGTTTCAAATATATATTACATCATATTAGACACTTAATACTGTGCAAAGTTTTTTCAGATTTAAAAAAAGCAACTAAATAACATTATTCAATTAAATTGTCAGGGTAGGGATGTTGAACAGCAGCTTAGCAATGCCACTTGTTTAAACCAGTGTCTGATATGAAAGTTAACAGGTCATGCGAACAACCTCCCAAAATTGGACTGAATGTAGCCAAAGCAAAGCAGCGCACCAGGCAGTGCAGCATTATGGTTCTGTTGCTCTTTGGGTTCGGTCATTTGCACGTGTGTGGGGGAGGCGCATGCGCAGATGCTACAGGCTTTATTCACTCATGAATGTAAAACAGAGAGCCAGGTGCATCTCTGCATGTTTACATCCATGGGGATGGAGGCAGAGGAGGCAGGAGGGAGAGAGAGAGAGACTGCTAGAGAAATGCAGGGAGAGAGGAAATGGACACAAAGTGGTAAAAAGAGAATGCAGCAAAATGAAAGCAGAGCATTCTGTAATGGCTGCCAATAAGATTTTCTCCTAACCCTCGGTACACAGCCAGAATAAGCAATGTATGGATCAGGCAAAGAGATGATGTGTGTATCTGTACAAACTATTTTGCATTTGTTACAAAATAATATGGCCCCAGCTAATATTGGCAATATCTTTAAAGCAATATTAACTGTTGTTAGTCTCGTCTCCGCTGAAAAGAAAAACAGAAGTCAGGTTTGTGAGTCATGGTGTGCACTGTAGGCCTAGCCGCCTCATTATGAGCAAATGTGAGAGTCCTGCAATGTTTGTTTACATTGCAGCACTATTTCCCGCTAAGCGCTTGACAGGTTATCTAGGACAATTTCGTTCTATCCACGGTTTAAAATACTGAAATCATGCGTTTTAAACCGCATTGGTTAAAACTTCTGGTTTAAGGTTTTCTAAACGCACACATCTGAAGGACACGGACAGAAAATGGCTGTCAATGGCATGCGAGTACAAAACTACCTTCTCATTTACAGTACACTCAAGTTTACATTAAGAACACACGAGTTACAAAAACAGGCCAATTATGCCTGTGAAGGTTATAATATTAAATATTATGTATTAGACGTGTGTTGTAGCAGAAAAAAGGTAGAGTGAATAAATCAATAAATCCACTGCTCTCTTAGCATGTTTTGCTTTGCCTTGGGTGGAAACTTACAGATTAAGGGGCGGTATTATTATAATGAGATCCCTTTGCAACGTCACAAGGGGAGTGATATCAGAGACGCTCATTTTTCCGGGCTTGCAGGGAAAGCCTTACTAAAACTTAGTTACTGGGTTAATCTTTGGGTTTTCTTGGTTGGTATGCACCGAGGACCTGATTTTAGCAATCAAAACCTGTAAAATTAAGATTTTCATGATATGTGACCTTTAAACCACTATAGTGTACTATAACAACTACTGTCAAAAAGTTACAATAATTAACCTTAAAATATCAGAGATGCAAAAATAGCTAAGTTCAGAAAGTCATACAACATAATTAAGTCTCAGATGTTAATAATAAACTGCTAGAGATTACAAAAATGAACTTTCAAATTATTAGTCACATTAACTGCAAACAGCAAACCTCTAAATGTTAGAGACATAACACTGTAACTAAACTTTAATCCATAGAGCGGAGCTAAAACAACAACTAACTTTCAATAATGATCTTTTTAGGTGCAAGGTAGCTGATTCCATAAGTTATAATGCCAGCGAGCAAAAAATCATCACCCTATAATTTTAGACAAGATTGTGGGACATGCTAAAGTGATTTATCTGCAGTTCTTAAAGATCTACTGGATAAGTAAGAGAGGATAAGATCTTTAATATACGATGGGGCTTGATCTTCAGGGCCTTTAAAATCAAACATCCTCTTAAACTGGATCCTAAAATAAACCTGAAGCCAATGAAGCGAGAATAAAATTGGAGTGCTACGTATGAACATATTTGTTAGCCGATGTTAAAAGCCTTGCAGCAGGATTCTAGGCCATCTGAAGGTGCGAGAGTGAAGAAGACAAACATAGACTGAATCACAACCATTAAGAATAATAAATAAACATGTTTTTATCCATTTTTTAGAAATGGTTTGAAGCTCAAATATTCGTAACAACGGAGTTATATGTGTCTGACTCAAAGTTCGACACGCCAATTCCTCAACTTGAAAATGAATACCAAACTTATTAACCAGACAACATCTAGATTTTCAGGGGACCAAACTATTTCAGTTTTCTCATTATTAAGCTGGAGACACCAGTTTTCCAAAGCAAATATAGCTGAAAGCAAATAGAAGAAAAGTAATAATATGTTGCCCAATAATACTTCCAAGAGGAATATTTAAAAAGGGGGACTCAATAGGACCCCCGAGGAACCCCACTAACAATTGGGGCTGAAGATGAGGAGAACTTTTAATCTTTAAGAAGTTCTCTCTTTAAGAAACCACTGTATAGCTGTGCCTATTGTATGAAAGGCAGCAGTAAGATTAAGTATTTACTTATATTTTGCCATGATGAGCTGTAAGCCATGGAGAAATGTAACAATAACTAACCTTTGCTAACTTTCAGGGAGTTGAAAACTATGAAAAATATGTTCTAATTAGAAATTAGTGAATTCTGCCAGATATCTTATAAAGACCTGGATAAATGACATCCAAGATAAACCCTTCTTCAGTCCACTGTCATTTGTTCATTTTTCCCACTCTCTTGTTTTCCGTCTTGCTTTCTGTCTCTCTTTTATTCACTCAGTTAATGAATGTTTAATGGTTCTTAAGCTCCTGGAGCACTTCCCTCCCACAGGACCGCTGAGCCAGACCTTAACTTCCACCACAGGTCCTAAGTAAGCAGTTCTGACTGATGGGCTGTTAAAACAGGTTATGAGATGTTATGACAGCTTATGGGCTCACTTACTGATGGCTCATCATAACTAAGCAGAAAGCCTGACAGGGTTTTAAATTGAACATGCTCGGCAAACCATTTCTAAACTAGGGCCATTATTGTTGAGGACCTCAATACCAGCCCAAATAAAACAAATGATCCTTAAGAGCGACTCTGAGTGGGTGTACATGCTGGTACGTGTTGAGACACTATAAAATGCAAGCACACATTCGGTTGTTTCTGTGCGTGTGAGCTAACCCAGAGTCCTGTGCTTCCACTCTACGAATCACAACTACAGTACAAAACATCTCTTTCTCTCAGACAGAATGGCCTTAACTCCCAGCTGAATTCTGCTGAATTGAAGACTCTTTTCATTCAACATAGAAATGATTATGCAAACAGTCGTTGCCCTTGTGGCCATCTACAATCGGCTTCCATCACTCCGTGTCTGCTTGTGTAAATTGACTTATATCAGTGCTGACTGCTGGTTAATGCTAAGTCGTATTGATTTATTAGGGAGGGTAGATGGAAATCACAAGGCTGTGGGCTGACATTGTGGTGAACACAGAATGGGTCTACTCAAGTCCTTCTAACTTATAGCTAAGAGTCAAATTGATGCCTGTTTACTATTTAAAACATGAGCGTTTTCAAACCTTCAAACTGAATGAACCACCTCCGACAGCAAGTAACACTTATAGAAAAGCAGAAATATCAAAGTATGTAAAGCGCTGCACAGTTTTCCATTTCAGACAACCACTTGTCATGGAAAAGTAATAAAGTATTCACAGTATACACGGCTTTTAAGCCATTATGACTGGAATTTTGTATTTTTGTGTTGTATTCATGTAATAACACAACATACAAGAGTACAGAGTCAGAGTTCCTCTGTTATTCACTGCCGCTTAGCGAAACGGTTCATTCGTGAGTGCCTCCAAGTCTCAGTTTTATGTAACAGCAATGTTTCTGTGCATGTGAATCTTATTGGTTAGCCACTAGCTCATTTGCAGTTGGATAGAAAAGAGGTTTGCAACACCTCTTTGTAAAAGAATCAGTTGCACTTACAGCAAGGAAATGTTTGTCGGTCCGAACAGACGCATTAACAGCCGTTCCATTCAAAGTGTTTATCACACCGAAACTTCACAGCGAACATTTGTTGTAGTGCGAACAGGCCTTCAGAAGATTAGGGAAGAGCAAGAGAAAAATAAAGCTAACATGATTTAGCCAGTAAAGGTATTGAGAATTAAATGTTGAGAAATGCACTGCTTTGCAATGAAAGCGAGTGCTGCTTGCATGTGCCAAACTTGGCATCTAGACAGTCTGAATATAAGCAGGCTTGATCTACATTGAAAACATCCTTCCAAAGTTTAAAAATAACCTAAACCAGCTGCCGTTGAGAATAGGTGTTGGCGGCATTAGCTGCTGGCCAATGAAGACTGTTGGCAGCTAACCAGCCTGGCAGTGTTGACCTGTTCCACTGAACAAAGAACCTAGCGCACATCATTACGCTACATGCGACACATCCCTCAACTCTAATGCTGACGGAGGAGTGGAGGAGGCCGGCAGGGTCACACAGAGAGGGATGTAAAAGACACCGTAGAAAATTCTAGCAGAAATAAGCCCGACAGGATGTGACTGGCAAAATGTCTCGCTTATCAGCCTTTGGAGAAATGCGAACAGGTTTAAAGGCAATAACTCATGCCTAGTAAACAGATTATACTTTAAGCCGCCATACAACGAGAGAGTATGTTCATATCAACTGCTTTACACAGACCTGGACTTTCTGACAGGTCAGGGGAAGGTTTGGGCTACTCCTCTGGCAGGTGCCTAGAGAGCCTGTGTACAATGCTCATTGTTTAAGGATGCGAGAGTCCGTCTGAGAATCAGCCAGGCCTTCCTAACAAAGACTCTGCACATTTATCATCCTGTTTGTGGAGAACGTCTACTTGACAGTTCACTGAGGCCGACCGGTTGAACACGTGGCATGACTCGTACAAAAAGACACGTTTGCATGTCTAAGACTAAAACTGGCACCTCGGAGTGTGTGTGATGGATGAGAGGAGCGATTAGAAAGCCCGGAGATGAGAAGAAAGAGGGGAATGGGTAATTTGTGGTGTATGTGTGGTGGGATGGGCCTGTTTCTGATCATAGAGAAGAGAGAGGTAACTCTCTGCTAGAATGAGCCTCCCATCCTGCTATCCGCTGCTCTACTGATTAACCCAATCAACCCAAGCTGGAGCACACAGACCCCCCTCCACACACACACACATGCACGCAAACACACACACCTGAAGTCCAATCAAACAGAAATGAGACGGAAGCTAATCAGTGTCATCCAAGATAACGAGACACTCTGTAATTAACCAACTACCATAGAAAACATGCTAATTTCTCATTTGGCTTCCTGCTTTAAGGTGTTTATTGGCTGAACACAGCTGGGAGAGACCTGCGGTAATGCCACCGCAACGTCATGAGCGTCTAGACACTAAGGATGATGGGATACCTCAGCACCAGCGATTACTTCAGCTTTATAGGTTATTGCTCTACTTGTTCAAGACACACATGACAGTTTGTCATCTTATGAGGCACTTATATCATTTGAAGTGTCTCATTTGTGTAAATGACGGCATGAGCCCAGCAAACACCTATGCGACCGAACAGCCGAAATGTCAGCGGAATACGCTATGCCGTTGTTGCCAAAGTGACAGAGAGGGGAAGAGGGAGAGAATGATCTCTTTAATGCAGAAAGCCATGATAGCCTTTCCTTAGCAAAAGTAATGGGACATCTTAGATAGAGCAGACGCTGTGCACAGAATACAAATGGCCCACTTTCCTCCCTCCCTCATATCAGTCGGGGAGACATCATCACGTTTGCATTGCCAAGACTCCATCCCTGTGGCTTTGTTTACTAAAGCGCAAAAAGTCCCTGTTTTAGCCGAGCTACGCTTTCCACCACTCCCACATCCCAGCTGCGACGCTTCATTAGGCCAAGAAATTAAAATCAGAGCTCGCCGGCGGGAAGACACCAGACGAGGTGCCATTACATCAATAGGTGCCAATGACAGATGATATGAAAGTGCGACGTCTAATGAACTGCCATTTTTATGACACTCCGTGAGGAAAAATAAAAAGAAAGGAAGAAAGAAAGCTTCATTGCTCATCGTATTATGGGGAACGCATGTCATTTCTCCCTGCGTGTGAAACAGAATCTACAACAGACGGCCGCTTCATTAGCCTCCCTAGAGGAGAGAAGCACAATTTGTAATGAAATGTGGTACAAGAATCAGGAGACGGGCGTGTCAGATCAGAGGTGTTGATGGCAGGAAAGGTGGGAAGGGTACAGGCTGTTATTACAGCATGCAGTGTTTACGTCTGAAGAGGAAAGACTAGACATGTGCACCTGTGAGAGTGCCCAGAACTGAAGGTCACCCGCAGGCAGTGATTAATTTGTAAATAATGAGAGCAGTAGCAAGGACTGGTGGAGGACCTGGCTTGTTGTGGGTGAAAAATAACAACAACAAAAAAAACTAAAGTGTAAAAATATATTTAAATAGGGCTGCAGCTATCGAATATTTTAGTAATCGAGTATTCTACAGAAAATGCCACTGAATAATCGAGTAATCGGATAAAACGTTTTTGCTTAATTAAAGAGCAATATTAAATATGCAAGAGAAAATGCAGGTCTTTTAAAATGAACAACTAATTGGTTTCTTTTTTTGAAAAAAAAAAAAAAAAAAAATCTTCATTTGATTTATTGATGGCATTTATAATTTCTTTTTATAATAACATATAAATATATTAGGCAAAATATTATTATCATACAATAAGTTCATGGCATTTATAAACCCTATTCATTGCAATCAAACTAAAATGACCACACCTGTTGTATTGAGCACATTAGACTTAGGGACATGATAACAACAATTTATTCAACTTTCAGTATTCAAACTAAAGTATGAAGTATTCATCCAAGCCATATTTTTTTGTATTACGTATGTTTAATCATTAAAGCCATGCACAACTTTATTGACAGTAAACTCATTCCTTTGATAAGCAGCCATGGTATAAGCTGTTAAATATCCCGTTATAGTGTAGCCATGTGTTCACACCGCCGCTCTCGCTGCCTTGCAAAGCGGTGGACTGCATTCTGACTGGTTTCCCCCGAACCGCGTCATAGCTTATTACCATAAAGTTAACCTTGATTTCAACTTTCCTTGACGCTCTCGCTGTCCATGACGCGCCGCGCTGCCTCTCGCCGCCAGCTTACATTTAAAATGAATGAATTCCAGCTACTTTGACGCTCTCGCCATCGGTGTTCCCTCCACATCCGCTGTGCAGTATTGCAATGACCGTCGTGGTTTATCCCATCCATTTACCTGGTCTCGGGTGACAGTCCTCCTCCGGTCTCTGAGTGGGTCATTTTTGTCGTTTTTTCATGTTCATTTGGTGTATTTGCTCATCGCCATTAATGTTCCCTTCCACTACACAGCCCACGCTAGTCCGTGCTCGCGCCCTCACATCAAAACACCGCCATCTCCTTTTGCTTTGTGGGTGACGAAAGGGTAAGTGCATTGTCACAGTAATGCAAAAATCATTGCGAAAAAACGTGATATGAACTTTAAAATTAATTAATAGAGGCTTTGAGGCAGCGGATTTTGCCTCGATCATTTTTTGGAATCGAGTTACTCGAGGAATTGTTTCAGCCCTATATTTAAATCACATTTATTAATCATATTTATATTACAGTAACATTTAAGTTTGAGGTCAGTAAGTATTTTTTTTAAATAAATGAATACTTTTATTCTGAAAGAATGTATTAAAATCAAAATAATATTTCTGGGGGAAATTAGTTATTTTTTTAAACGCAGTTATATTTCTAAATATGAGGTGCTCCATTAGCTGTAAAAAAATAAAATAAAAATACCACTCACTGACTTTCAGAGCTGCTACACAGTAACGACCTTCTAATTCAAAGACCTTGATAGAAATCATAATTTTTGCTCCAGTAAATATTTGTCTTTCAAGTTTAGTGAAGTTAAAGACACAAGTTTCCAGAAAAATAAGACCCAATTAAAGATATTCAAAAGGCATACTAAAGTACAACGCTCAAGTAAATGTAATGCATTACTATCCACCTCTGTCTATATAATTTTTTTTTTACTGTATTTCTGATCAAATAAATGCAGCCTTGGTGTGCATGAAACAGTGTTCCCTAAACTTGTTCTGCCATTCCCCACTTTGGAGGTATTGAAGGGTGCTAAGCCCCACCTGTTCCAAATTGTCCCCAACAAAATAAAAAAAAACTAATAATCTTTTCTTTGGGGCTCGCATGGTAGTAAATAATACAATTATATAATCATGTAGTCAATAGTGATTTTTGCGACCAAACTATTATTATAAATTTTTCTTTAATTAAACTATGATATCAAATTTACCAAAGTCACCTTTATTTATAACAACAGATTGTGTCACGCAGTGTTGGGTGTAACACGTTACTGTAATAATATTATAATATAATAATAATAATACCTCTCTAACACATCTTATACAAACGTTGATCACACTGCAAACAAGAGCAAATTATAATGCTATAAGAAACATAAAAGACTAATTGTTTACCTGGGACTTTAATCCATGATCCGCTCACCTCGCCTCTTATCTGACAAGTTTCTGGTTTCCCGAGTTGTTCGTTCATCACGTGTCAGCCCCGA
>JAUMHQ010000059.1:15589142-15608894 GCA_032361165.1 Enteromius paludinosus
AAATATCTTCGTTTGTGTTCTGCTGAGGAAACAAAGTCACCTACATCATGGATGCCCTGGGGGTAAGTAAATAAACAGCAATTTTTCATTTTTGGGTGAACTATCCCTTTAAGTTTATTTGGTCATTCCAAACCATCCAAATGAATGAGATTTATATGCAATTACAATATGTAAATTGAATATTTTTGAGTGTACCGTTTCATTTTTTTCACTATTTGAGTACGCATCGGTTAAGTTTGACAAATATAGTATGCTATTCATACACATCCGGTATGTTTGCATAGCCCATATTCAAAATGGATGCCAGAAGCGTGTTTTTGTTAAACAAAAGCACATCAGCTCTAAACCATAAAGGAGGGGAGGCAAAGGTACTGATTGGTAGTTAATTACGATGCATTCACAACTTCTGAGCTCTCATTAGTTCCAAACGATGCTGACATGCTGCACACCAAATGATCTCCATTATCATCGGCTTGCCTGCCGCGAGCAACTTCCTCCGCCTCTGAGGCACCATGCCGTCAGAGCGAGTGAAACCATTGCTTTCTCTCTCCATGTCTTGGCACCCATACATGTGAAGGCAAAAGATGTAAGAATGAGACATTGTGTGCTGGAAGTTGCGATTTCTGAAAGCAGAATGTTTTCCACACTACAATGATCTCTTTCATTGCAAAAGATCAAGGAAAAATGTGACGCCTCGTGATGTGACCCCTATAAATTTAGCTACAGCTGCAACATCAAACATTCAACAAAACACAGCATGCCACCAGTGCTAGCACCAAGCTAACAAAACCTTCAGCCTGCCCTCTGTCTGAAGGCATCAGAGGGCACATCTCGTATGTGTTTTGGCTGATGCCGTGGGGCTGTTTCTATATCTTTCTCCTGAGGTTCAAAAGGTGGAGTGCTGCTTATTTTTACAGCTGTTACTTCACCAACCAGTCAGGGCTCCACTTCTAATGCCCTTGAGGGGGCCGATGAGCTAAGATAGGCTTTCCTAAAGAGCTGAAATGCTGTCCATGAGATCGGACGATGACGACTTGAGCTTGAAAGGTGAATGAGACTTTGATAAAGAGGCTAAAGGCAGAATGGAGTGTTGTGAGAGGGACAAGACTCTAAAGGGGCCTGGAAGAACAAAATGAAAAGACCATGAGATGTTGATTTTGGACTGTCATCACAACAGAGAAGTACTTATGGGTTCTGCTGTCTTTAATCTCCCTTCTCCAGTTGAGCTGAAGACGACCTTTGACATTTTCAGGAAAAAGTCATGTCACTCATCGTCTGAAACAGATACCCTGATTAAATGGAATTCAGACAGGCAGACGTGAAGTGCTTTTGACTCTGCAAATGACACCTCGAGCCTGGCCTGCGCCATGGTGATGGCCTGACAGTGGCCGTTCGACAAATCTGTAATCACATTCCTGTGAGGACTTCATCTTGAATTCTGAAGTCATGCCGACAAAGTCACTGCATCTTTCTGGTGGAAGGCCACAGGCTATATCCTATGAGATCAGCACAGCGTGGTCCAATATGATCAGTGAGGTGCACTATTCACTTCAAAACAGACGATTAAAACAGGCCGAGAGCACAGGATAAAGCTGCCTCTTTCTCAAGGTCAGTCCTTCACCAGTGTCGTCTCTGCAAGACTCCACCTCCACAAGCACAGTTCCTTTTTACCTTTAAAAAAAGAAATAAATAAAACGTAGCCCAGAAAACATGAGATATTTCACGCATTCTGATTCGGAATTCATCCTGACGTTTCATTTTCAGACTCGAGATCCACTTCAGAAGACAAAAGCTCTCTCTATTCGAAAATACATTTAATGAAACTCAGCGAGTTGTTGAAAGGATAACAGAGATTCAAAAAGGTTTTTTATGTAACTATCCAGTTTCAGCTTGTTAACAGACTCATATGCGTCACCTACATTTTGCAGATTTACGGTGGTTCCCAAGCAGAGGGATTCTTTACAGTCTGTTGAGAGAATTGAACTACGCTAAATGAATACTGAATGAAATTAATCAGATCTTCTTCCAGATGACAGAGAGGGAATGTATCGAAGATAAGTTTTTGGTGACTCTGGGGTGTTGAAGCAGGGCATTGAATCCAGAGCAATGGAAGAACTGGAGTTTATAAATAGACGCTGCATAAGCCAATATATAAGCCAACAAATCCGCCGTGTTTCTCTAACCCTGTTTTTTTTTTTTTCTTCCTTAAAGCACTTCATTCATGAGCATGACGGCACTGGCATAAAGTGGAGAGATGCTATTCTGAGGGGATATAATCTTGTAAAACCATTACGAGAACAACATAGGTGGAGTGGAGAGGATTATGCCAACCCCGCATATTCCTTATTCTATTTCGCTCATATTATGCTGGCAGACTAAGCAATGGGAAAAGCAGCCCAACTTATTTTACTAACAAGCTTAGATGCTCCGTCCACTCACAGGATTTTATTTATGTGTCTGCCTACGTTTTCTTGTAATACAAAATAATACATCTTTCCAGTCACATGATGTGCAAATTTGTGGGATGCAGAGAAATGTTTACAAATGTCACATTTGAATATTTCATAAACCTAACTGGTGCAGCATATTCCACTATGATGACGATGCCAAACCTTCACAGGTCAATGATCCGTGTTTTAATACGGAGATGAAGATTTTAAGACTAACCCCCCTAAACCTGGCACTGACATGTTATGCCTCTAAATTATTTTTTTTTTTAACAAGACTTAACACCTTCTTTCCAATGTGACTTACAAATTCATGTACACATTACATAATAGGCTGCGTTTACGGAAATGTATCTGCCATTTATCAAATTGTAAAAACGTTCATAATGTGTTTGCTATTTGATTAATGAATCCGATCTTGTTGATTAAATTGGAGGAATAAATCGCATGAGCACAGTTTCTGTTGTCTTGTTCACACTGCAAGAGCAAAATAGTCAAATTGACTTGATTAATTGCAGCAGCATAACCTCATTGCACTGCATATAGCTGAGTGAGGATAACGAAAATACATTTGTATTATATATGGTCAAAAATCTGTCTCCAAATACATTATCAGTGATCTGATCACTATGTCCTCAGTCATATTCAGACAGTAATGGTTTATCATGGGACAACTGTAAAAAATAACTGCATGGTTCCACAGTGAGAAAACTGAAAGGTTCATATGATGATTTTTTCATGGTGGAGGAGGGGGTTTCGTGAACCTAATGTATGAACCCGGGAATGCTGTCACAGAGCAGATGCCTAATATTTAAATATCCTATTTAACAACTGGAAAATTGCCAGAAATGTAGAAACTAGCAGAAATTGAATCTAACTTTATTTATACAAAGTAAAAATATGGTTCAGCTACTTGATCGACTAGTAAAAGGATTACTAGCCCAAATTTCTATAAATCTACATATTTTAAAACTACAGCCTACTTGTTGCTGTAATAAATGGCCATAATTATTTAAAATCACTTGTGACTAAAAATAAAACTAATAATATCATTTTATAGAGGGTGACAAAGCTATTATAAAAATAGGCTTGGAACTGGGCCAACTGTCTGTATGTGGAAAAATGGCTTTAAAATGTCTCATTCTTTATAAAGAATACAGACTTGGAATGGCTTGAAGGTGAACTATCCCTAGACATCACACATTCGGAGCGGTTTGGCTGTCATCAAGTACAACAGGATGCATGTATGATGAGATCTCTCTCTGCCTCCATGTTCTGCAGTGTCTGAATATAAACGTACATGTCTAGTCTGTGACAGTGCGTCAGCATTATGCAAGTAATCATAATAGTTTAAAACAAGCACCCCGAGCACAAACAAAATGGCAAAAAAAAAAAAGCATGTGGGTGGATAAAACTGGCCCTGGGGTGGCAGAGAGTGAAAAAGAAAAGCAAAGACAGAGAGTGGGAGAAAAAGAATTGGAGCCAACGCAGGCAGGTTACTGAGTCTTCTGGGACGCTGATCCATTTAAACACACTCTTCCATTAGCTACAGCCACTAATTGAGTGAAGGACAAATAAAGTCACGCTCCTTTTTAAAAACGCTTGATTAATACACACTGAACTTAATTAGGTCTGGTGGCTCAATCTTATCTGTTATTGTTAAGCATGCCCACTGTTTCCCCAAAGGAACAGATTAACATTGGACATCAACTGTGTGGGACAACTTCAGCGACAAATCTGCTCCCTCGACTTTTATTTATCATGTAAATGTTACAATTTAGCTCTTTGATCTACTGCCAACTATCTGGAAGGCACCGTATATCAGCTCTGTTCGTAAGAGCATGTTTACTGCTTATACAAACGGGAGGCAGCGAGAAGACATACATATTGAAAAATAATGAGATTCTCTACCCACATTGTTTCAGGCTATTTGTCAGTAAATCCGTGCCAGGTCTGTACAAGGAGAAACACCCAGTCATTGTGTTATCCACCTGCTATGTTCTGCAGATCTAGCAGATGTCTCTAGGGTGCTATAGAACGAGACCAACGCCGCATTTTGATAGGTCCAAATTTATCCGTTAGTGAGTGGCATGTAAACAGGTAAGTGCATCTTCTTCTGCAAAACCTGCTTGTGTTATTGGACTGCTGTGTTTTTTTGTGAACCACAAATGAAAAGGCATCAAAGTCCCATAGGAAAAACAATAAATGCACCAAGAGGGACGTGGCACGGGCATTTGGCCTAATGCAACCTAAATGCGCAAGCGTGAGTCTGGAAGACTGCCGCAGATAATGATTTGATGAACTTCCCACTTCAGCAGTCCTCTAATGTGGAAAATCTGTTTCCTTTACATCGCACGACAATTAACTCGCCGCTCATATTCAGAGAGATTTCAGTTCTAATTGGCTGCAGTTTGGAGCATTGCAATACAAGGTTGCCTAGCAACCAGTCAGAAAGCAGACTTGGTGTCTTTTGTGCATAATGACATTTATAATTATTTGCCAATTACTCCCCATTTTTAACGAGGATGCATTTTATCAACCTGCGGGTTATCAAGGACATTATGAAGATGTGGAAATGTGATCCAGATGCCAGTGGCATCTCCATATTGATTGAGTGATGCATCATAAACAAGGAGAGGGAAAAAAGTAATGAAAACATGCCACACGGAGTTACTAAATGTATTGGGCTTCTCCATGCTGTTCTCTTCACTGCTTAAACGGAGCAATGACACCTAAGTGAATGCAATTTCATGTCTTCTAGCTAATGCAGCTATATGGTGGTGGGTGTTATGATTTCACATGTGCCACCGGAATCTAAGATGTGATCTGGAGGTGACCCTTACCTGTACATTCACAGAAAGGGCACATAGGGAAACAATTCATGTCTTGACTGAGAAGAACATTAAATTGTCTAGTTTCACCCGATACTGTAGATGATCACCAGATGCCTTTATGTCAACAATAACATACAATGCTGTTTAAAAGTTTGGGGTCAGCAAGATTTTCATTTAATGTAATTTTTTTTTACTTTCATTAAGCAATGAATTAAATTGATTAACAAAACAAGACATTACATTTTTTTTTTATTGAGTTCACTATTTCTATTCATATTCAAAATCCCTCGAAAAATGTTTTCCCACAAAATACTAGGCAGCATAACTATTTTGACCAAATCAGCATATTAGAATGATTTGGAGGCTCATGTTGACTGGAGTAATTGGCTGTTGAAAATGCAGCTTTGCCATTACAGGAATAAAATACCTTTTAAAATATAATGAATAGAAATATACTACTATTATAACATTCTATGAGCATAATTCATTCAAAAACCTCTTTTAAATGCTATAGGACTGATATGGGAACATTTATTCATCCCATTTAAAAGCAGATCAAGACAATTTAATTAGCTAGCCTAACTATGCACAATTATATGAACTTAATTATTTGCATTTAGTACAGCACCCCCCCCCCCCCCACCCGCTATCTACAATCAACTCAGACCTGTCACCCAAAAATTACAATTCAAATGGAAACGAACTCACCATGCACCTCAAGATTACATCTAAAAACTGAAAAAAGGACAAATCATCTTTTATGCAGTACCACAAGACAAGCCAAAAGTCAGCGACACAGCATTCAGTTCCAGCTGATCTCTCTTCCTGATAGCCTCCACTCACAATCACTAAGGACTTTTCCTCACACCAACTCTTGCCACAGCAGACAGCCATAATTGTAGAGTAAGTGTTGGACGATTTTGTCGTGGGTGTGCTCTTTTTTCTCTCCTGGGCTATTGTTAATCTGCTGTGATTTTCTTACAGCTGTAGAGGTCCAGAGAGGTTTTCTTGGTCCTGTCTGCCAATCAGACCCAACAGCATGGTCGCTTGTGTGGCAGCAGAACAGCCTCCAGATGGTTTGGGGGTGGCAGTGATGCCAGGCTCCCGCCGAGAGGGTGGGAGATAAGTGCTATAGCGGCTCAAGGGCTTGGTTTCAGTATAGGTAAATGGAGTTGGTCCATATTGGTTAGTGAATTACTTTTTGACCTCTTTACCCTTTCCTGGATGAGATGCTTTTGGTCACTGTGACACATGACCAATCTGAGCCTCAACTACACTAATGGACAGTAAGACTTTGACAGGATTTTGCAAGAGAGCATTTAAATCTGTTTTCAGCCTTTAGAAGCACAGGATTATTACAGTCAATTTTACGTGACTGACAGGCAAGCTTAACAGGAAACTATTCACCCTTGAAAAGGGCTTTGAATTCATAAACAGCTCTTGAGAGATCATTTGATTTAAACTGGTTCAGAAGAAAAAAAAAAAAAAAAAAAAAAAAAACACACACTGACATCCAGAGTCAGAGGCACCTGCAATAAAGCACTTCTCTTTTGGCTTCACTGGTTATGTTGACTGTGAGCCACTACAGACCCAAACACCAAATAACTGTTATAGCATTTTGTACCAGGCAATATTCAGACTGCGGTTGATTTGCCCAAATTTGACATCAGTTATAACCTACCCATTATTGTGGGAGGCATAAAACATTGAATGAAAACTATGAATGAGTGTCTTGTGCTCACAAATGCTCCATTTTTTTAATCAAATGTAATTTTTATTATATTATTTTTACTGTTATTGTAATTTTTATTATGTTCTTTTTTTAAAGTAACACAAGACAACAGAAATACCAAGAGGGTTTTAGTACATCACAAACACTTTCCACAAGACCTGCCGCTAAAAAAATATTTCCGAGACAAAAAACCACGCTCAGGAAGTATCCTGTCTTGATGTTGGGATTACAAGCAGAGAGAACATGGAAAGAGCTGCTAGATTTGCTTATTTCATATTTCATAACTACGGTTGAGGTCAAAAGTTTAGCCTACATCCCCTTTTGGAATCTGTAAAATGTTAATTATTTCACCAAAATAACAGGGAAAATGCAAAAGGCCTGTTATTGTTTATTTAGTACTGACCTAAATGACCTAAAAGACATTTTGCATAAAAGATGTTTACATACAGTCCACAAGAAAAAATAATAGTTGATTTAAAAAAAACAAAAAACTTACATCCTCTTGATTTTTAATACTGTGTTGTTACCTGAAAGATCCACAGCTGTGGGTTTTTTTTGTAAAAGAGTCCTATGTTTGTGAACATCTAAACTGCCTGCTGTTCTTTAGAAAATTCCATCCATTCTTCTCCAAAACCTTAAACTCCACAAACAAGTCAGCCAACCCAATGTTGACAAACGGAGCAAAATTAATTTGTAAAATGCAGAGACAAAGATTTTCTTTGAACTTTTTCTTCAATGGCTAAGAAAATACAAGCCACTTTTTAACATAGGCCTCCCAAAGAGTCAAGTGTGATTTTTCTGGAACTTATTTTATGACACACATTTTGGACACAGGAACATTACTTAAGTGGACTAAAAAATCTTGAAGAGCTGATACAAAAACGTGATACTTTCAATGAGCATTTAGAGAAGTTTACAATCCAAAAATATCTATATAACCTATAGATATAATACCTAAAGCCTCTTGTGAGCTCCACAAAGCTTGAGAAATATAATTTCATAAACCAAATGTAAAATGTGACTTCATATATTGTTGTGAAAAGCAGTGAGGAACAAGTCTAATCTAATAAACCTGAGTGTCTGATGTGTTAATAATCATAGAAGTATTCCTAGCATTCCTGATCCATTAATAAACCAAGCAGCACTCAGGGCCATCTACAGCAAATATCTTCATCAAGGCATCTACACAAACGCTAACTGAAAGCTACAGAATAAAGAAGTAGCGATTCTCTAAGTTAGTCCACAAAGCAGCAAAACCTTGCAATGATCTCTGACACTTCAAAAGACTTCAGAGTGAAGGAAAGGCCTAGTAGCATTACTCACCAGCAGTGAAGTCCTTGTTGAGGTCAATGAAAGCGTTGGAATGAGGGATCCGCATGCTGACATTCAAATTAAGAGCCTTCTCCCATTTCTCTTGCCTGGCAAACAATAAAACATCATGCTTTGCACCCTACACACTACACAACAAAACCAAGCTATTGCACAAACACTCTTACCTGCTCCTGAGATAAAAAACCATTGACGATTCGCCCGCAGATCCAAAAATGTCTGGAATCATGTCCCCATTAAAGCTGAGAGGAAAAAAGGAAGCAGTATTAGATCTTTACAAGGAAAGTTAGCATTTGTACACTAAAGGGAAACATAACATTAAGTTAAAACAGGAGGATTTTAGGACATTAGCTAGCAGAACGGCTGCAACACTCAATGAAAATGTCAGTCTGTGTTATCAGAATTAAACTTAGTGAAAGCCACAACTGTATCATAATTCCCTTAGGTAAACGCTAGTACGATCTTGTAATGCAGACATGACATATCGTCCCACAAAACTTAAACATACGCTTTTAATGCACTTAAACTTACAGTAGGTTTAAAGTGAGTGTTTAAGACCAAGAATTATATAATATTTCCACATTGCTCTTAAATATAAACAATGTACTGCACTTACTCCATGACAAGGGGCTGATCATCAAAAGTACTGTTCAGCTCTACCTTTCCACTCGGGTCTGTAAGAGAACAGATAACATTTACTGTGCAAATCACTGCTAAAGTATTATTAGAGCCATAAGACCATCAATTCAGGCAGAGATAGTACAAAAAGCACTTTCTTTTATTAATTTTTCAGACTTTACCCAATGTTTGGTTATGCCCCCAGAAGATGAAGACTTTTTGCGTGGTAATGACTTTGGAGTGGCCAGTAACAAGAACATCCATCTGAGAGTCTCCATCATAATCACCCGGGACCACACTAGTTATGTTGAAGTCACTAAGAGAGAACAAGGCAATATCAACACAATAAACTCCCGCAGAAAAACATGACATGTGAAAAATTAGCATTTTTTATTTTATTTTATTGTATTTTTTTGATGGAACAGTTCAGTTGAACCTTGATGGAAACAATGTTTGATTACGTGGTTTAGATTTTACATCATATTTGACATATCACTCTGCTAACAGACCCTATGATATAGTGATGCTATGGAGCTCACGCACCTAAGAAGAACAAAAAAGCATAGCAATTTTATTCAGAGGCCCAAACTGACCAAATTATGTCAATCAATGAGATAACTAACGGTATAGCAGATTTTTTTCCATTAAATGTATATAAACATAAGGTGTCAATTTATATCTCCCAATAATATGTTGTTATATGATCAAAGTTTAGTATTTTTAACTGTGGGGAGCAATGCAATACGATGATATATTATTAACATAATATTTCTAAGATGGATAATGATGTAATTCTAGGTTGCTTCAGTCCGGTAAAGGTTTTCTTAAAATATTGATAATAATGTAAAGCTATTCATTTGTTACCAACTAAAAAGTAAAAAAAAAAAACAACATATGACATGTGTGCAAAGACACATTTACAACAGCAAGTGGAGGTCTTTACAATGATAGGCGGTTCAACAGCCAGATGGCAGAAGGCATATAGCAGATTGTGTTACACTACATCAGCATTTAAACAAGATTTTGATCATGTCAATAATTTAGAGGCCTTAGAAATTCATGTACCTAACGTAATACAGCAGGTTTTGTCAGTGTGTATTCTTACCTAGGGAAAGCCTCTTTAGTCAGACGGACTTTAGGTTTAAAATAAGGAGCTTTAAGATCGGCCAAGAAAATCACCAACTCAGAATCTGAAAGAAACAACATTCTTATTAAATAACACAGAACCAGTGTGTTCAGCACCAATTACACAAATAAATAAACAATATATAAAAACAGAGTACAAAGAGACTATCTTGCCACACCCCCTGTCATTAACAACATGACAGCGCCAGTGCCATCTTATTAAAACGCAAACATATTGTACAATAAGCAGAATCTCATGTGAAGTTCAGATTAAAGTGGAGATTTTGACACACTAATAATCTTAACGTCGGCTAGCAGAACTGTACTTACGCTTCCTGATGATGAAAATGTCAGTTTGTTTATCAGAGTTAAAGTCACCGAATGCCGCTACCGTACCAAACTTCTCCGAGCCAAATAAATCACCAGTAACGTCCTGCAATGCAAACGTGACATGTTGTCCCATAAAACTTAACAATAACGTCAAAATCCAAGCCCAAGGCAGCAACATTTTGCTGTTAGCTTCGGTCATCACAAACCGGAACACGGCATGTCGTTCTACGGCAGCCTGCGGAGTACATTTAGGCTTTGCGACAGTGTGAGCGCTAACCGGTAGTGCGAGTGCGATGTTGTTATTTAGCTGTCATTATGGCAAGCCTAGCGGATGTCGGCTGGAAGCTGCTGGAGTTCAAAGCCAGATCTAAGCGATCAGGTTTGGCTTTTTGTGATGCATGGCATTGAGCACGATTAAGCAGTGCGCATTTTTTCTCTCGGTGCATTTTGATGCATTGTCCGTGCTGCAGAAGCGCATTAACATGAGTTGTCTTGTCTGTGTGGCAGAGAGCAGAGCCCAAAGGTCAGGCGTAGAGTTTACGCTGATCAGGGCTATATTTAGAGACTAACTTCAGGCTTTGAATTTTTAAGGAGCAGCACTTTAAAAGACTTCAGTCCCCTGAAAGTCTAAGATTTGAAAGGCTTTTTAACCCTCTTAATTCAGTGCTTGTTAGCGTCTGCTTCAGCCTGACATTAAAACAAAAGTAGCCCTTGAAAACGTTTTCAGAATCCCATCGTGGTTATGTAAGATGGATAAATAAATAAAATCACACATAGTTTCTTCCTGCTAGTTTTGTTTGTTGAAGGCATAACGTTAGCAAACTGTGAAAAAGAAAAGTGCTTGCTCTAATGTTATTCTAAACCTGTAAAGTAAAACAATATTCAATGAATGTAAATACCTAATATTATCTTATTTTGGGTTGTAAAAAAAAATCATACGGGTTTAGAACAACATGGGTGAGACCAATTCATGTTGTTGATGATGTCAGCATCTTAATGTTATTACCTTATTGTTTTATTGAGCAGGTTAGAGCTGGGAGATATTACTCTTTACGTTTTGCTATTGCAAGCAATCAAGCAGTTAAGATTTGCAATATAGAATATAATATCGCTTTACATGAGATACTCTATTATGGGGTGCAGTTGGATATACTTATATACCCTGTGAGGTAATAGAATTAAATTTTTCACTTTAAAATAGGACTGCAGATCACAGTTTGTCAGTCATTACCTTAGAAGTTGCATTAGCATTGTAGTTTATATGGTGTTGTGGTCATTTTTGCACATCCTAATTGTCATCTCATCCTCTCACATCAGTCGTACCAGATCATCTTTCAATTGCGTATCATGTAATTTGTTGCATGTCCATTCAGTAACCATGCCTGAAGAAAATCTCACTGTGTGATTCCATGTAATTTGCCTTTTCTCTCTATTTTCTAACCCTCTGAATTATACTAATGTTGTAGTGTAACTAATAGAGGCCTGGCGTAGAGTTCGTCTAATGAAAAATGGCCAACACTGCCAATGAAGCGAATGTTCATCGCAAACTCCGAAAATTTGGTAAGTTGGGGCGTAGAGATTGGATCATAGAAAAGAGACTCGTTACCTTAGAAATAGAAACTTTCCTTTTTCTGAATAAATCTGTTTCTTTTTTGAAAGCCAATGCATTCATACAACGCCCTGGGTTCAGACTGTTTGATGACTAATTGAAAATTGGTGCTTCATTTATTTTCTTTTACATTGCAGGAAATAATAATTCTGGTTTTGCATCTGTAGTATTGCATCAGAAGTAAAAGTGTTGGGCACAAATAATCCTTGGTGACATCATGGGGGAAATTCTGTGATTAATGAAATCAAGTAATGCAGTACAGCTCATCTCTTTCTGTCGAAGTCCGATCAGATCTGTTCACAGATGGTTTGTATGCTTCTCGAGGCAAGTTGCTTTTATACCGATGTGGTGAAACTAAAACGAGGAGTATCTTTCATATGCCTATTGGATGTGCACTGCTTAGCTGGAGTTATCTTAAAAAGAGATGGCTTTGTCCCTGCTACTTAAAAGCTGATGGGAATTATGCTAATTTGCTAGGAAATGTGAATTTTCAGTACCTGAGGTATTGACCCTGGGTCGATTCTATTAAAATGTAAATTGCTCCAAAGTTAAATGTGTCTGAAATAGTGCTCCAGTTGATGGGGTTCCCCTGAATTTCACTCCTCGCAGAAAAAGCTGAATTTACTGGTGTCAGGTTCCATTATTCACAGAATTTGTGCCAGTGCCTTCAATTTTGCAATCAAGCTGTGTGTGTTTGCAATGACGTTCGATTTGATATATGCGTTTGGAGAACAATAGCTTTAGTCTTTTGCGTTTGGCTTTGATTGTTTTGCTGGCATGCTTTGCTGCCTTTGCACCCCAGTAAATCTACATTTTGCTGCTCTTAGCATTGTAAATGGAACAGAAAACCATTTAGGTTACAGAGACTAAATGAAGCGCGTTTTGATTTTGGTGAGTCAGCTCAACCTTGGCATACTAAGTAGCACAAAGTGGGCCTGTAGCGGGTCAGTAGTCTATAGTAGCATCGTTAAGAACCTTGAGGTACGCTTATCACTTTCATCCAGGGATGCTTGAACTGCATCTGAAGACGAGATAAGCATCTCAGTGTTTCAGATCTGTGCTGATTCAAGCCTTCTTTAACATCTTTCTTTGCTTTCTATGATCAGGCTCCATCTATGAACCCCTTAAGCTGTCCATACTGCACCGGGAGGATGAGCCCCTTTGGGAGAAACTTGATCGCTACTATAGCGCAGGTGAGAATTGATTACCTGGATGTAATTTGTTTTTCACATAGGTTTAAGAATAGAGGGCGATCTGCGCATTTTATTAAATGGTTGACTCGGGATAGTTGGAGAACATTTTTTGAGCACTCGATTATGGTCTTTGAATGAGGCATTTAACCTCATTCTGTCGTATCATAGACTATTCTAGATGCACTACCTTTTTTTTCATTTAACCGCAAGTACAAAATTATAAAGCAATGCGTTTAAGGTGTCAAGCTGTGTACAAATTGCAAAGTTACTCCTGTTTTTCTCTAACATTGTTGATCTGTGTATCAAGTGCACTGGTGTTTACTCATATTTAAAAATAATTGAATGAAGTTGTTTCCTAATTTAATTAGAGGATTCGAAAAGTCTCCAAACCATTACATTTAATTATAATACCCAGCAAATGAGTTGAGTCCGAGCACTAAAAGATTCATTTGGAGCTAAGATGGTTTCTCATTGCTGAGCTCCTCTGTGCATTTTGCTCTTAATCAATACTCATCTCTTTTCCTGCCTACCCTCTTTCTCCCTCTCCTCTCACCTAATCTCGCTTTCAGTTTCAGTCTTCAACATGACAATAAATGCTGCTAGAAAAGAGGAAACGGCGTATGTAAGATTAAGAGTTTTCTTGATAGTTCTATTAATTCTTAAAGTGTCTTAGATGAAGGAAAATCGGTCACTTGTTAATGATTTTTGTCTTGTAAGTGTTATTTGTAAATGACATTTGGTTGCTGTTTTGTTGATGATATTATAATGATTGGTCATTCCCATAGGTGAGGGTGATCTTGATAGTGGCAGGTAGCCTGATATTTGTGCTGATGCACTGCAAAAGAATCATTATATTTTGCTCCAGTAAACATGTCTAAAAGATACATTTTGTTTGACAAGCATATAATAAGATAATGAGTTTTTAGAGAAATCTAACAAAAGCAAGAATTAAATTAGTTTAAAATCGATAAAAAATATACGTTTTGCAATTACTAGGACAACATGGTGCATGTTTACATTACATTACTGTTCCTTAAAGTGGTAAACTAAGAAACTCTCATAAACTGAGAAACCAAAACGCCCTTTATCTTTTGACATGCGTATAAGCGGTCAACACACTATTAAAAACATCCTATAAGTTTTGGAACTCAAAACTTTCTTGTTTGTCTAAAAATAGCTTATTACTGCATATTTAGCCCCGCCCACTAATTAACGCACATAGTGTTTGCTAGAGAAAAAACCCAGAAACCAAATAATCAAGATGCTTCAAAGACATCAAGACACAGTGCAGTGCAGGATTGTGGAAAATACAGTACAGTAAATTTGACTATTTTGCTGTTTTGGTATTTGGATTTTAACTGAACCGGTTCGAAAAAAGTGTGTAAAAAAATTGATCTGTAGGTACTTATTTACAGTATAATGGTGGTCGTTGTGTCTCAGTGAGAAAACAATGAATGTAATTTGAAAGATGCAGTCATACAATGTACTTTGTGGCAAAGCAATAGAAAATGATTCATATGGCCTAGAAAGACTGCACTCGTGTTCACTGTACACAGTTTTGAAAAGTGATCTAAAAGGATTCTAGTGATTTAATTCTGAAGTAAAAGTGTCTGGTTTTAAAGATATATTTACAGGACAAGAGAGAATGACCCCACCAGATCTGTGCCCTATTTACAATAACATGCATTCCAACTGTGGAGAGCAGTGGCGGATTTAAGCACGGGCGAATGGGGCAATGGCCCGGGGTGGCATTTTTTCATGTCACGTGGGGGGCGGCAAAGACGTGGTAAATCATTCTCGCCATGGCGCATTTCTGCATCGTAAGAGCAAACATCACTATGCGCATGCATCCATGCACTCTCGTGAGAATGCCGCAAAAACCTCTCAGCTGCTCAACTCCAAGACTCTACAGGCAGGGATCAATTGACAGATCGCTTTTGTAATTGGTCGATTTCAACACACACAGCTTATCATGGCTTTAGGAACAGTATGTTTGTGTGGGGGTGTTTTTTTAAATGTATATAATCCTCTATAAACAACAATACAACACCAATGCATATTTTCAGTAGAAAATAAAAATCGGGTATAAAACACGAAACATAATTAATAGTCTAGTCATTTCAATAATTGAGATTCAATTTAAAATACTGTAATGATCCGGCAGTCAGCGCTAGCAGCCAAGTGCATTGTGGGTATTTATTTAGATTTTAGTTATTTTTGTGTCATTTAAGCAAGACAGTTGGGTTTTTGTATTAGTGATGTTATGTGTGTTTATGTTCAAGTTGTTTGAGTGGGTTTGGTTCATTTGCAGGACTGTTATTAAAAAGTGTTACTGTTACCATCATGAAGAAAGATGTGTTGGGGAGACACTACTTGATATTGTGTCGACCTAAGTAAGTGTTTGATTGGCTGAACATTGTTGGAAGTGAGATTGAATCTTCTAATTGGTTGATTTAGTTAGTAACGTACATGCTTACTTCTACTCCGACGGTCACATGATGTAAGACATAGGTGTGCTCTAATGTATGCATAGTTAAATGGAGATTCATTACATTAAAAGTATCTGACAGGACAGGCAAAACTTTAAAATAAATGTGTGTAATGATATATAGTTTCAGTATTCACGTCTTTGGTGCGCCAAGAGGGGGTCTCGCCCAGGGCGTAATTCCATGTAGAACCACCACTGGTGGAGAGTAGAACATGGAGCTGTCTAGTTGTTGACCAATGGGAGGACCTCAACATCTCAGATTGACCCTATTATTCAATACAAGTAATACAGACTCCAGCTGATTGGTGTAAAATATTATAGGAAAGTATCCTTGTTGAAAAAAACAGCATATGCTGACCAGGCATGTTTTGAATCTGGGATGCTGGTTTAAGCCGGTTTATCCTGGTCCTTTGCTGGTTCATGCTGGTCACTTGCTGGCAAAGGACCAGCATGAACCAGTTTACACTAGCATTCCAGCTTGTTTTTTTCAGCAGGGGTGTGTGTGGTGTGTCTGTTTTGTGTAGCACTCCTGATTCCACCTCTGAGCTCATTACCAGAAACGATGGAAAAGCCTTGTTTCTTGAACACTGCATATACATGAAATCTATGTTTTCAATCTCTTTCCTCCATCCGGACTTCAACCCGTTCCTAAAGCTCATTTAAAATCCCCAGACAGCCAACCCTGAGATGAGAGCTCTGCAGGGTGAGAGAGAACAAAGAGAAAAGAGTGACAGAGAGGATGCTTCTCATTTCAATGATCCTTTTGAATGAGTCATGGTTGAAGCAGACAAACGTACAGCGTTAGCACAGGGTAATCCCGTTTTGAAAGCGAATCCCCATGTCATTCCCTACAAGACGAATCCTACAATAATAAATAAATGTGGTAAGTTTCAGAATTCAGATGGTAATGGAGTTGAAATGTGTCTCAGCTTATATGAGTGGAGTACTGTAAATGAACGCAGCACATTAACAACATGCATGGTATGTTATTCTGAACTTTTTATCGAAGGTTATTGCCATTTTTATCTCCGGTCTTTCTCAGATTTCCATCTTTCTCACTCTCTTTCTGGGTTTTCCTATTTATGTGGTAATGACATCATGCTTCAGTGCTTCTCATTTCCTCCTCTTCTCCTCTCTGGCCTGTTTGTTGTGAATGCAGTTCGTCTATCTTTCCCCTTCCTCCACAAGATTAAGGTTGGAGAAAGCAAGCTTTAACTTTTAATGGGCAAAAGAGTCTCTCTTTCTCTTTCTTTCTCTGTCTTCTTCCTCTGTCTCTGTTCATCCGTGTGGTTCAATCTCCACCTGTTTTCCTGCACCCCCCACTTCCCTTTTCTTTCTTCTTGGTGTATAAAAATGGCTTCTTGGTGGAAACCTCGTGTTTGTGTGTGCAGTTTTAGGGGTTGATTTAGACGTGCATTATGCTGATAGATGATGAGAGAGATGCAGTCTTCAAAGAATTTGCATCTAGAGTGCTGTGATGCATTTCATCCCTCATGCTAAAAATTCGTGTGAATAATATGTAGTTTAGCTTCTTTTCTTTTCTTTTCTCCAAAGAAGTCACTTAATGCACAGGTGATCCTCCGCAAGCCGTGCCGACTGTGAAATGACTGCAAATGAGACTTTCTTGATTAGTAATTTAAGGTTTTCACAGGAGCAAATAGGCAGTAATAGCAGACTGTGAGGCAGATTTTAGCAGATTAATTGTGACCCTGGACCACAAAACCAGTCATAAGAAGCAGGGGTATATTTGTAGCATTGGCCATTAATGCTAATATGTGAACCCTTGCACAGATTATTATAAACATAATAAATCCAGAAAAAAGAAATGTTCTCGAATCAGTATAACTCAGATAAGTAAACGCATATCATCTACAAACAACAACAAAAGGTAACCTTTTCACACTCTAACAAGAATATCAATACTTAAGTTAAAAACTACTTTCTTACTTTTTAATATGATTAATGCATTGTCATTTACTAATGCACTGTTAGGCATAACATCCATTTGAAAATAATTATGATTTTTAATAAAAACACTTAAAGACATTAAAAACACTTTAATAAACATTAAAACATTTGAATTACATGTTCTCCTTGAAATATGATAATTTTATCTTACCTCTTTTAATAAAAAAGGGAGAGAGACAAGAGTTTGCAGGCCATCTTCTCTGTTGTCTTAGGATGCCCAGGGTCACCACGGCAACTCCAGCTCTCAACTGTCACTCAGAACTTAGAAAATGCAGCTTCATTCTCTTCAAATACAGATCATAAATATTAAAGTAATGAAAAATCTTATCAGAGACATGTAATTCCTATACATTTTCAAAAAAACTACTTGCATACAGTATTTGCAAATGCCCTAACCCTACCCGTTAACAAATGCAAAACACATTAATTCAACTGTGCAACATTTCAACTTCCTTTCTGCAGATTTGAACTGAACTGGAGCTCCTGGCCTCTCAAGTACATCTCTGTACTCCGTTAGCTAAAAAACAAACATGCGGTCTATGAAAACCCATAGATATGAAGCTGGATGTGATGCTAACATTCTAAAGCATCAGATATCAGTCATAACATGATATTCTTCAAGTAATTGTGCAAATGACAATTTATTGATCAAAACTCTGTAAATTTGTGTGAAAAGGAATAAAACGTGTTAGAGTTTTACTGCCTCTAGTGTTTATTTTGGGAACTGCAGTGATATGTACTTGTTGGTACATATTTCGTGACTTACTAAAAAGTGCACCGAGGTGCGTTTATGCCATGAGACCATGTAGTCATTTATTCACTTTTCAGATGATGTATACATCTCAATTTTGAAAAGGATTTACCCTTATGACTGGTTTTGTGGTCCAGGGTCACAATTGATCTCTGAACTGTTCTTCCCTGCAACCTTCGGGAAGCCTCCAACTGCAGTCTTCCTTTCAGTCCTGCTGGCATCAACCGCAGTTACAGTACAAGACCTAATCAGATAAAGACGTATTTATCGCCCTTTCTGGATTGCCGGATTCTTCCGGTGGGAGTCAGAGTAATCCTGGCTGCAGTCTTTCTGAAGAGTATATTAATATTCTGACTAATTCCCCCCAGTGTCTCCTTATCCCCCAGCCCTGCTGGCACTGTCTCTTTGAATTGACCCAAACTCTACATAACAAATGATGGCTCGGAATGAATGTCCCCTTCATTTGTGCAGCCGTAATGTGCTGATGAAAAATGAAGTGCCCTATTCAGCCTGATTATACATTAGTAAAGAGAAATCACAGCGGAGAGAGAGAAAGTTTAACAGTTGGGCATAGTGATGGACAAAGCTGTGTTACCTGTTTTTTTTTTAAACTTCGTAACATTTATAAAGATGAGAAATATGCAATAATATTTAATTAGCTTAATTAATTATACATGCATTGGTATTTTAAGTCAGACAGCTAGAATAACAAGTTCGAAAAGGTGTTCATCACAGACACGTAAACAGCAATGTTTAAAACGTAAGTGTTTGTGGAGGCACCTGCTCCTGCTGTGTTTTTATTGTTTTATCTTTATCTTTCTAATGTTTTTATCTTTGTCCTCCTCTCATTACTTCCAGTCAAGTGCACCATTCTGAATTATCAGAGCCCTACCACTGGTCTGTTCCCTGTGAAGACCTGTTCCACCTGTAAGGAGGCTAAAGTCAGAGACTCGCTCTACTGCGCTGCCAGTATCTGGGCACTGGCATTGGCCTACAGGTAGTACTGAGCATATGCAATACCTTTCCATACATTTATTCTTTTCTAGTTGTCCAATTTGCTCATCAGTCATTAATCAAAATCCAAAACATGGAGCGAGATGATAATTCATATGAGTTTTACATACATTAAGTGCTATACGTTATATTTAAGAATTAAGAAGTTGTTTATAAAAACAAAAAATGCATATGCAACAAGGCAAAAACAGCACAGATACTGTATATCATCTGTGGTGTCTGTGAAAAACTGCCAACTACACTGCAAAAAATGCTTTCTAAGACAAGTTTTTTTGTCTTATTTCCAGCCAAAATATCTAAAAATTCTCAAATCA